>CATKHJ010296221.1:0-14486 GCA_949750685.1 Vernicia montana | reverse complement strand
GAATTATTTTCTCATTTCAAAGCCTTTTGTGCTGAAATTAAAACACAATTTAATATTTTTGTGCATACCTTGATGAGTGATAATGCCAAAGAATATTTTTCTGATTCTTTTCAGACTTACATGATTCAAAATGGCATTCTTTATCAATCCTCTTATGTTGACATATCATCTCAGAACGGTATGGCTGAAAGAAAAAATAGATATCTCTTTGAGACAGCCCGGGCACTCCTTTTCCAAATGCATATTCCTAAACAATTTTGAGCTGATGAAGTCTCCACAACCAGTTTTCTAATCAATCGCATGCCTTCATCTGTTCTTCATGGTGAGACTCCGTATAGTGTCATTTTTTTTCTACTAAACTCGTGTTTCCTATTGAACTTCGAATATTTGGTAGTACATGTTTTGCTCGTGATGTTCATCCTCAAGTAACTAAATTAGATCCCAAATCTTTAAAATGTGTTTTTCTGGGTTACTCTCGTTTACAAAAAGGGTATCGGTGCTACTGTCCCAGTCTTCACAAGTATCTTGTGTCAGCCGATATTACCTTTTAGGAGCATATTCCTTTCTTTTCTACTTCTTCTACTCCTTTCAGTCAGGGGGAGGATGATGATCTGTTGGTTTATCATGTCACATATTAGTCAAAGAATGTTGCACCCTCTTGTCCACCACAACCACCACCACTAAAACCTCCTATTCGCCAGGTTTATTCCAGACGACGAGACCCACCTAATACATGTTCGGCTCCTGTATCTTCTTCGACATTAGATCCAGTGACCAGTAATCTTGATATCCTAATTGTCAATCGCAAAGGTAAACGTCAGTGCAGTTATCCTGTTTCCTCTTTTGTATCCTATGATCATTTGTCTTCTTCTTCTTGTTTCTTTGTTGCATCTCTTGATTCTGTAACTCTTCCCAAAACTGTTAATGAAGCCTTGTCTAATCCTGGTTGGGGGGGATGCTATGATAGAAGAGATGAATGCTTTAGATGATAATGGTACTTGGGATTTAGTGAATTTACCTGTAGGAAAGAAGGTTGTTGGATGTAAATGGGTGTTTGCAGTAAATTTCAATTCTGATAGTTCAGTTGCTCGACTTAAAGCCCGTCTTGTAAAGGCTATGCTCAGACTTATGGTGTGGATTATTTTGACACTTTTTCTCATGTTGCTAAATTGATCTCTGTTCACTTATTCATCTCTATGGCAGCTACTTATGATTGGCCTTTACATCAGTTATACATAAAAAAAAAAAAAAAATGCTTTCTTACATGGTGATCTTAAGGAAGAAGTGTATATGGAGCAACCTCCATGGTTTGTTACTCAGAGGGAGTACAGGAAAGTTTGTCATCTTCGTAAGTCCTTATATGGGTTGAAACAAAGTCCTCATGCTTGGTTTGGCAAATTTAGTCAAGCAGTGGAAAAGTTTGGGATGAATAAAAGCAAGTTTGATCACTCAGTTTTTTATAAACAATCTCCATCTGGCATCATTCTCCTTGTTGTGTATGTGGATGATATTGTCATTACTGAAAGTGATTCTATGGGAATTTCATCTCTCAAGACCTTTCTTCATAGCTAGTTTCACACGAAAGAGAAAGAAAGACATCTTCTTATCTCAAAGGAAATATGTACTTGACTTATTAACTGAGACTGAAAAATTGGGGGCTAAGCCATGTAGTGCTCTAATTTGCAGCTCACAAAAGATGGAGACTTATTTGAAGATCCTGAGAGGTATAGAAGACTGGTTGGAAAATTGAATTATCTCACAATAACTCGTCCTGATGTTGCATACTCTGTTAGTGTTGTAAGTCAATTTATGTCTTCCCCAATAGTTTGCCATTGGGCAGCTTTAGAACAAATCTTATGTTACTTAAAGAGAGCTCCTGAACGAGGGATACTGTATAAAAATCATGGAATTCTCACATTAAGTGTTTCTCAGATGCATATTGGGCAAGGTCCAAGATTGATCGAAGATCCACTACTGGCTATTGTGCTTTTGTTGGAGGAAATTTGATCTCATGGAAAAGTAAGAAACAAAATGTTGTATCTCGATCCAATGCAGAATCAGAATATAGAGTCATGGCATAGTCTGTATGTGAGATCATGTAGATATATCAGCTCTTAAATGAAATAGGCCTTAAAGCTTCAAACCAGCAAAATTATGGTGTGATAACCAAGCTGCTCTCCATATCGCTTGTAATCCTGTGTTTCATAAACGAACTAAGTATATTGAGATTGATTGTCACTTCGTTCGTGAAAATGTGCAGTAAAATTTGATTTCTACAGGTCATGTGAGAACTGGAGAACAACTAGGAGATGTTTTCACAAAAGCTCTCAATGGAACTCGGGTAAATTATATTTGTAACAAGCTGGACATGATTAATATCTATGCTTCAGCTTGAGGGGGAGTGTTACAGCTGTAGATATTATAGATAGCTTAATTAGAGAATTCCTAATTAGGATATCTTTCTATTAGTATATCACTAACATGTATATATATGTACTTGTTAATATGAATTAGAATCAAGAATTACAGCTCTCTGAGTTACAATATATAAGTAAAAAATTAATATATAATATATAAAATAATTTTATTATTCGTTATTTTATAATATAAGATAATTACAATTTTAACTATTGAATTATTAAATATTTTACAATTAATTTCAACCACTAATTATAAACGGTTGGCTACTACTCGTTAACTGCTCATAGTTGAGGGCTACTCTAAAGGAAATAGAATCTAAAATATTAAACAACAGCAATAAAATTTTGAAATTTATATTAGGTCTTGAAATCTAATTTTAAATTGGCAAGAGAGATTTATGAAAAAGAAAAATTATTACAATAGAACCTTTATATAAGAATAATCTCTATATTATTATAAAAAAATTTTGGTTCCAACTTGGGCCAGTTGTAAATAAGAATAACCTTTAAATTGTAATAAGTTTTAATATTTTTAAATCTCGTACTAAAAAAGTATACCTTTATATATATATATATATATATATATATATATATATATATATATATATATATATATATAAGGTTATAATATATTATATATATTTTTTTTATTTCAATATAATTTAATATAATTAATTATTAAAACATATAAAATGGATAAAGAGATAAAATCAAGTCAAAAGACTTGCATTTACCTAAAACATTTTTACACTTATCTATATAAATTGGGAATAGAAAATTTTCATTTTAAAAGTCTATTTTATGCTCTTTAATATTTTATTGTTCTTTAATCAGTGTTATTATTAAGGATGTTATTTTTGGGTGTTTAATTTATACTAGAAAAAAAAATTGTACTATACCTTTATTAAATTATAACCTCTCAATAAGAATACAATTAGTAGGATTCCAAGGGTATTCCTATATAGAGGTTCTACTGTATCTTTGTATAACTCATAGTTTAAAATATATATATAAGTAAATAAAGAGTAATTTATGATTTAGTTCATGAGATTTGCTTAAATTAATGATTTGGTCCCTGCAGTTTGAGAAATGAGCTACTTAGTTCCTAAGGTTTAATTTCGTTACACTAAATAGTTCTTCTGTCAATTTTTTTTTTACAATTTTCCGTTAGTCAACCATAAAAATAATATTTTAATATAAAATATCATATTTTTATACCAAAAATACCCCCTCATCAAAGGATAAGTTTGTTGACCCTAATTAGTTTTAGCTCATTTTTTTCCCTCCCTTTTTCCCTCGCTCCCGTTTCTCTCTCTCTTACTCCCTCTTCTATGTATAGTTTATCGAGTTTGTAGGTATAAACCCAGCTAAATAATTGTAGTTATTCATCTTTATCTTGTGATTTCAGTTGTGGATTTTTAGTTTTGTATTTAGAATTTTGGATCTTTCATTTTGGATTTGTATATGACATAAATTGGGGAAAAGAACTTCATAATAGTGGTTGATTTTTGCATAAAGGGGGACTGATTCCCCAATTTTTCGTCAATTCATGAGACATTAAGTCAAATGACATTTAAGGATATGCTTTTTATTGATAAGCCAACTTGGATTTAATCCACTTGGTATTAGCATTTTTGTTTTTATTTTCAGCAACTCTCTCACAAGTATGCTCACCTTGTAGTTTCTTCACCATAAAAGTGATCTCATTTGGTACCACTGATGCATGGATCCTCCACTTACATTCTCCACCCTCACAATATGCAATCACCTTTAATTTATCATTCTTTTTCTTCACAATATGTAACCACCCTTGACAGCATAGTCCCTAAGAGTCAATCTTAGAGCCTCCACATCTTTAAATACTTGCCCAACTTCAAATTCTATTTCTTCAGAAGCAGGTTGCTGATAAGGATTTGAGTACATCCCATGGAAAGGATTTTTTCTTCTCCTCTTACTAGTACCTTCATCCTCATTACTGCAAACTTTATTTGAATTGTCATAAGTAACATTGCTCAGCTCATCATCATCATTGTAAACTTCTATATCTTCAGGATCCACATCCACCTCAAGATCCATATTATTTTCAAGATCCACCTCATATTTTGGATCCACATCTTCTTCAAGATCCCTCATGTCTGGCACAAGATCCACATCCTCTTCATCTTTATCATCAGTTTCTAAGTTAGTCTCACTGTTGTATAAATCCTTCATATGCTTTTCCACTAGCCAATCCTCATCATCAGAATCAAAGAACTCAAAGTTCTCTCCAAGTCCATTAGCAAGTAGTTCATTGTCTTCATCAACATGTGTTGGTTGTTGGTCAAATGTATTTTGTCTTTTCCTTTTTCTTGTCTGACCAACTCTTCCAGCTGTACCATGTATGTTGCCTTTGCCTCTTGAAATCCCTCTTCCAGATTGACTGCCTCTACCTCTTCGAATGTCTCTCCCACCTCTATTGCCTTTGCTACCTCTATTGCCCCTGCCCCCTCTACCTAGCATCTCATCTACAGTAGTCTGTATATTAACAACAAAATAACTATCCCATATGTGTGCACCTGATATGGCCCTTGTTCTATTTTGCCTACTTGATCCTACACCTACTTCAACATTGCCTTGTATGCCTGCATTTTCTATATTTTCACCCCCTGAACCACCAACTTTAGAATTTACATCCTTTCCTAAATGTGTCTCTACCCCATCCCTTCCTAAATGTGCGTTTTCCCCATCCCTTGAACCAGTACTAATACCAACTGACCACCTGCCTGGTTCATAACATCATCATTTACACCTAAATGATCACCTGCAAATGAACCACCTATTGTACCCATATCCTCATCAATTATCCCCTCCACAACATTATCATAAATCATAAGTATTGGTTCCTCTCCTGCCTCTCCCAATTCAGTATCTGGTAAGCCTCCTGCTTCTCTCAATTCAGTATCTCCTAAGCCTCATGCCTCTCCCTCTTGAGTATCATCTATACTTACTGGATCATGCTTCTCATATACACGCAAATGAATTTCACAGGTGTCTTTAAACATTTCAAACATGAAAATTACTACATCATCACAACCAATAGTGATGTTGACCCCACATACAAAATTAACAAAATTTATTGTTATATGAGAAAATAACCTGTAAGCATCCTCCACCAAAGTGATATAGTTGTACTTGTATGGATCTACATTATGTATGTTGCTCTCTTCCTTATCAAATTTGAAATGCAAGGTGTAGTTGTCAGGTAACTCATATATGCATATATTAAAGTTTACAGTTAATTGAATTTGCACAAAATCTAAAATTCATAACAAACAATCCAATTAATGAGAATCAATCCATAATTTTGAATGACATTGATTCAAAATGCATGATCAAAAAAATACAAACAAAAAACAATAACCCAAAATTAAAAATTACTGTAAATTTAACTACAATTTCTCCATTCAAACATTTTCACAAACACCTTGTGTGCATAATTCGCAAATTACATCTATTCATAAAAACTCTAGATAATTTACACAACACAATTAACAAAACACAAATACAAACCTATCAAACACATAATAAATATGAATAAATTAATCAAATTCAAAATACATAACAAATCACATCAAACGCTAAAATGTGAATCAAACAACTAAACAAATTCAACTCACTGTAGTTAAACAAATCGACTCAAACAAGTAACAACTCCCATTTCAATTCAAATCGAATAATTTGAACAAATTTCAAATACATTATAAACTTACCTGAGAAATGGGTCCATTTAAAAACGTGTAAATATTTAGGCAAAGACTCGTCGCATTTCAATAAACGAAAATGTTGAACCCTAACCTTTAATTTTAGATTTTGCAGAAAGTAATAGGAAGAGAGGATGAGAGAGAGCAGTTTAAAGTTAGAACGATAGTGAGGAAAGAGGGAAATCAGTTTCTGATTTTGAAATTAGAGCTATTTATATACAAAGGCTATTTTAGACATTTAGCAGGCACTTAACGGCAAGAATTAGAAAATTTTGACAGAATGACTATTTAGTATAACATAATTAAACCTCAGGGACTAAATAGCTTATTTCTCAAACTATAGAGATCAAGTCATTAATTTAGGTAAATCTCAGGGACTAAATCGTAAATTACCCATAAATAAAATCTCCATATTAAAATTAACTTTTGACCTTTATCAAACTAGTTTTTAGAACACGTACCTTACATGTGGGTTTTTTTTTTAATTTATAAATATTTTATATTATTATAAATATATATTATTTACTAGTATATAGAGAAAAAAGAATAATATAAAAAAGTATTTATATATTCAATAATACTATAGATTTTTAGCAAATAGATAACAAATTATATATATATATCCAAGGGAAACTCATTGTTAAAAAAAAATTAAAAAAAAAAAGATGCAATGAAATTATATTTTATACTATTTTTTTTTAAAGTAAGCCAAAACGGAAAAAAAAAAAAAAACTAAAATTCAGCAATATATTTCAAAATATATTATATAACACTATAAATTATTAGCCTATTGATATCAAACTATTAAAAACATATTTTTTTTTTCAAGAAAAACTTATTATTAAATGAAAATTTAAAAAAAAAGAGAGAAAATATGCAATGCAATTATATTTGCCACTATTTTTTTTAAGTAGGTAAAACTACAAAAGAAAAATTTTTAAATTCAAAATATATCTCATAATATTTTATCAACCATTATAGTATCAAAAACTAAAATCACAAAATTAATATATATTTGTAAATTAAAAAAAATGAAGAAATTTTAATCACATACATATCTCATGTAAAAATTTAGAAATTTTTCCATTATTATGATATAAGTTTTAGTAGATCTAAATAAAATTTTGAGTAGTTTTAGGTTGTTAAATTGATTGAAAAATTATCCAAATTCTTGTAAAATAAGTCATGTTATTTTCCTTCCATATAAAAGACAAAATTAAAGTGTAATATATGATTTACTAAATTATATTACATATATCATGACAAAAAAAAATCTTATAAATATTTATAAATAATATGTAATTCACAATATAATAATAATAAATAAAAATAATTTAAAACTATAACCAGTAATAAAAACAATCCAAACCAATCGATTTAATTTTTTATATTTAATTATTTTTATCATTATTATACTGGGACGCTTTACCATTAATCAATAAAATTTTAGTATTAAACTTAATGTTTTAAGTATCAAATTTTAAAATTAATTATATCTAGTATTAATACTCATACAATGAACAAAATATATATATAAAATATAAAATAAAATATTGAGATTTTTAATATGAATATATTATTTCATTCAACTTTCATACGAGAAATTAATCATAGTAAATAATGGTTAAATTAGCACATAATTTTTCTCTTAGTGATCCAAATCAGTTAAAAAAGAAATATTAAATTTTATGATTTTCTTAATATCTCCATACAAATCTTGAAAAATATTAAGAGATCAATCCAAATGAATTTTTATTTTTGTTTAATTAATTAATATTTGTTTAATTAATTAATATTAATATAATAATAATATAAATATAAATTCTCAACTGCAATTAATTAATTTTTAATTCTATAACTCTTTTCAGTCTCATTTGGAATTAATTAACTTTTAATTTCAAAATTAAAATATCAAATATGTAAAAAAAAATATTAAATTAAAAATATGTAAAACAATTAATATTCAAACAAAGTATTAAAACTTTCATGATGACTTAACGAATATTGAAACAAAAAGTTATATAGGACCTAAATTAAATTTTGTAAGATAAAATATATCAATAGATAATAAATTAACACATTATTCTTGCAAAATGTTTAGGATTAATTCTATTGAATTAAATAATATATATGTAAAATTAAATAATAAAAAAAGTTTTCTAAGCATAACTGTATATAGATCACAATGTTATTTTTAAGTGATGATCAATTAAAAATAAAAAATAAAATAAAAGCATAAAATGAAAATTGAAATACACAAATTGAATACCATAATTATAGTTCTTGGATAATTATAGATTTTTTTAAGAATATAATTGTATATAATGACAATAAATATCTAAAAATTTTAATTTAAAATAACCAAAAGAAAAAAAAAATTGAAATCTTACTATCCATTAGCATGATATATAATTAATCTAAATTATGAAATATATATATATATATATATATATATATATATATATATATATTAGACTTGAATTTAAATAAAAAGAATATGTGAAAATTTCAACAAACCTATAAAATTTGATAGATGAAGTAAAAATTTGATGGATGCGTTATTTTCTATAGGAAATTATGAAACAAATCTAAATCCTACTATAATAAGATTTTATTATGCAATAATAATAATAATAAAAAATGTAAATCCTACTATAATAAGATTTTCTTATACAACAACAACAACAACAACAACAACAACAACAACAATAATAATAATAATAATAATAATAATATAATTTAGGGAATATGAAAAATTAATAAGAGTATTTTTATTAATCATTATGTTCTTTTCTTTTCGTACATTTATAAATATTATAGACATAGATGAAGATAAGGGGGGGCCAGGGTGGCCTGGGCCTCCAAGACCAAAATTTTCTTTTATATATAGGTGTGTTAAATATTAAAAATTTTTATTAACCCCTTTAAAATTAATTTATATACTCCTCAACTCATGTGACAAATTTAGTAGATATGTTTTATTTTCTATTGTATCAATGAATTTTTATTTTGAATTATTCTTTTCTTATAATTTTAAATAAAAAGTTATAAATAATTATTTTTATATATTAATAATTTATTTGTTGCCCACAATAAAATGATTTTGACTTCATCACTTATTAAAGATTAGATAAATTATAGATAGATAGTACTTAACATTTTATATTTGGTTATAAAATATAACTTATTTCTCTTATCAAACTTTATATTGGTTATATTTAGGATTTTATATTTAGTTGTCAAATTTTTTTATTTCTCTTTTATTCAACTTTTTTTTTTTGAAACTAGTGTAAACTTCATTCCATATAAGAATTCAAAACATTCATAATAAAGGAAGGAGGGAACAGACTCCACTCCCCCTAATCTGACACAAAACCTGCTGCTCTTGCAAGAGTATGGGTAACACGGTTCGCAGACCGTCTAACAAATTAAAAAGAACAATCACTTAAATCCTTTTGAAGGATTTTACAGTCATGAACTACCAAACCAAATTCATAATCAAACTCATATAGACTAAGAAGAGCATTAATCAATAACTGAGAATCTGATTCAATCACAATTTTTCGGGAGTTCAAGGCTTTTAACCAGCTAAGGGTTAGCAATGCTGGGTTCCATGGGTCCTCTTACTATGCCATTCTTTGCTACAACCATGTTTCCTTGATCATCACGAAGGATACAACCATAACCAATGAGATGTTGTTGTTCAAATAAAGTTGTATTAATGTTACACTTGAGATACCCCGATGGAGGTGGCTGCCAAATTACATAATGAGTGCTTTGTATTGTTGTGGTGCTTTGTAGATGGCAAACCTGTGCTTGCTGCCATTGAGAAAGAAAAGAGGTAGTTGTACTATATAGAACATCAGCTGGTGAACTTTTTTGATTCTAAACAAGATTGTTCCTGTTATTCCATAAAACCCAGCATAGAGTCGCAAACACATTCCTCTCCTCCAACCTTTTGTTAGCACACACAAATTGCCAAAAATCAGAGAATGAATTTACAAAGCCACTAACATCACCCACAGTGGATATACTCCATAAATGCTTTGCAATTGGACATGAAACAAAAATATGGCATGTGTCTTCAGCAGTTAGTGAACAAATAGGACACATATCATTAACCTCCACCTTTTTGGATTGAAGTGTGTGAGGCCTCGCCCGAGCACCGGTCTGATCCGCTAGAGGGAATCGAAATGCTCATTCGGGATTGTACTCACGATGGAATCCCCAGGTTCAGATTGGTTGATTTTGAAAATTGATTTGGGAGTCGCCACCTGTGAACCCTCAATTTTGCACCTCCAAAATTATTTCTAAACTCTCTAAAGCTGTCCATAATATTTTTCTATCTAAACTGACACTTTTCGGATCCTGACCGGACTTTCTATACCAGACAACACTTTCCCAAAACTGATCGAATTTTTCTTAAAACTGACTGCTAAACTGTCCGATAATTAATTTCGAATCCACCGCCACTAATCGGTAATTTTTTAGAATTCTGGAAGTTCCAAAAACTGACCCGGATATACCGAAAACTCAAAAAATTTATGCCACGTCAGCTACCGCCGAGAAGCCTGGTGGCGCCACTAAGCACTCCGGCGGCACCGCCAATGCTTCGAATATTGTGCCTCATACCTGCACCTCAAAATTATCATTTTATCCTTCCAGCCTAATATTTTTTAGCCCAAAAGATCCTACTCTTTTGGTCTTTTCACTCTTTTACTACCTAAAATACCCCCACCTCATTTTTCCTATAAATACCCCCTTCATTTCCCATTTCTCTACACACTCTAGAGCTAGTATTGATGGCTATTTACTACTCTCTTTCTCTCTCTCTATAATTAATTTTTTCACTCATTTTGAGTAATCCTAATTAGTTACTTAATTAAAAATCAATTTTAATTAATTAATTAGTTTTTCAATTAGTTTTAATTTTAATTAGTTAATTAATTAATTAATTTTTTTAATTAGTTTTCTCTCAATTTGATTAATTAATCACTTTAATTAATTAATCCTTTTAATTAATTAAAAATTGGGTAATTAAGCCACCAAATCATCAAATTAATTTCTTCCGAGATTAATTTAAATCCATCTTCCAAAACTGATAAAACATAATTTCGGTCCGCAAAAACCACTCTGCCCAATCAAAATCTCCCAAAAGAAGGTACATCATCTTATCTTACCAACCCCAAAATCACCCCAAATCAAATCAAATCAATTGACCAATCCCTAAACCCCTCCACTTCATAGTGGAATGAACTACGTGGGTTTTGATCCCCATTCAGTGGAGTACGTAGGCACGCTTGGAATATGAATCCAAGCTTTAAATCCAAATCCCAATCAATCCCGTCCCCCATTTATTTTTCATGTAAATGTCGATTTATACTTTCCATGTAAATTTTAATTAATGCAATTAGTTAATTATTTTTGGAGTAAAGGAGCGATTTATTGATTTCCCTAACACCCATAAGGGTTAGAGAAAATACTCTCATTTACTTGTGGATGTTTAAATACCTGCTTTTTTATTTTTCTATTTGTCTCATAATTATGCCATGCTCATGCATTATAAATTATCATCAAATACTTGTCATTCATGATGTTAATTTTCAAAAGTCGAATTAAAATTAAGAGCCAAATCGAAATTATTTAAAACCAAAAACCTAATCCCCGAGCTCAAACTTGGTTCGAAGATTAGTGATTTTATCCTTGGGTAAATTAATCTAAGATTAATAAATTGAAGTCAAAAATGGGTTTTTCCTTAATTTTCCCATATAAATAAATTAGGGTGGCGACTCCTGAATCCTTTTCAAAAATCAAATCAATTTTCTGAGGCGATAGCCGCTTCCAATCGTGAGCACTGAAACTCGTACCTTAATCTCCCTTAAAAATTGCTTTCGCCTTTCCTTAAGGCATTTTCTCGAGTGAGGGGAGGGGCGTTCGGGCGGGGCCTCACACCACCAACACTGGAACATGTGAATCCAGTGTTTCACGTATCAATGCTGAGGAAGTATATTCCTAACCCTTCGCATGTGTTACAGCCCCAAGGCATTGAAGTAAGTGAAGACCTTTCGTATGAAGAAATCCCTGTCGCAATTGTAGATCGACAAGTGAAGAAGTTGAGAAATAAAGAGATTCCAATGGTGAAAATTCAATGGAGAAACCATGACACTGAAGAATCTATGTGGGAAAGTGAGAGGGATATACGCCAACGATATCCTCAATTATTTCAATGATCTTTGGTACATTCTCTAAATTCGAGGATGAACTTTTCTTCAAAAAGGGTAGAATGTTGAGCCAAATTGATTTCTATTGTGTTAGAAATGGGTTAGTGGAAAGTGGGTCCCACTTTCCACTAACACCATTATTTATATATATATATATATATATATATGTGTGTGTGTGTGTGTGTGTGTGTGTGTGTGTGTGTGTGTGTGTGTGTGTGTGTTTTCTTGCCTATTCCAGGGTTCATTGAACCTAAACATATAACATCATCCTATTTTCACTTATTTTTTAAATTAAAAAGGTAAATAGCAAAGCTTTTCTTGGAAGCTACACAATATCAACCATTTATTTTCCATGATTAAATCATGGCCATCCATTCCATTTTAACTCAAACACCAAATTACTATCATCTTTTCACTTCACTCAAAAAAAGGCTATCAAGATCAAAAGTTCCTCTTCTTTTTCTTTCTTCATTTTCTTCATTTGATCAAGGCAAATCACACCATCAAATTGACAAGCTATAAAGGTAATCGTCCATAATCTAAGTCATTTTCTTCCCTTAGATCATGTATTGAATGTTGATTTGCTTTGAGAGTTTCTTCTCTTTTCTTTCAAAAGATTTACTCAAATGGGTTTTTAGAAAAGGATTTTCTTTAAGAAAATGCATCTAAATGATGGTTTATAATCATGATCTAGGTGTATTGAGTATATGGAAAAGATTTTCCAAAAATAGGTTTCAAACTCTCTCATTTTTTGTGATAATGGGTTTAATAAAAAATGGTTTTTTAAGATTCCTTGTTTGTTCTAAGTTTTAGTTGATAAAATGAGCATAACTTTGTATACATGACATGTTTTAGTAGTAATTTAACTTTGGGTATGAAATGGGTGTTTTCTTTTCAAGCTATTTGGGGGTTTTTCTTGAAAAACCTACCCAGAATGGTGATACGGCCATTGGTATGCCGTATCATTCATACTATATGTTTTCTAATTGATATGAGTAGGGATACGGGTGTATCCCTATGCGTATCAATCCTACTGCCTATTTTTTCCTTCTGATACGGGCAAGGGTATGCCCGTACACTTGGGCGTACCATTTATGCATGCTAAAATTCAACATGTTTCTATTTCAATGATTGGCATGCTATATGGGCATATGTATATGATCAATGTGGATTACAATTGAAAGGAAATTAGACATTGGTCCAAGGCCTAATCGGCCCCAATTGTGAAAGTATGTGGATCGATTATTGAATTGTTGATCGTATTGATATGTGATGTCTTGTTAAGTAAAAGTGATATTATGTGATTGTATGCTAAGTATAGATCTAGAAGTATGGAGTTAGATTCTAATGTGGAGAATGATGATCTATATTTTGATTAATTGGAATGGTTCTTGTAGAACCTAAAGACAAAGTACAAGAGGAACCAGACGATCATCATTTTTGCTTGTGCTAGTTAGGAGCAAAGGAGTCCTAAGGTGAGTACATGATAATCAATATGTTATGGGCATTATCCCACTGTATAACCATTCATTCATTGTATCAATTTGATTACTTGATTGAACTTATGTTCCATTGATATCTATTCATGAACCCAAATATGTTAATACATCCACTTGAGACCTTTGATCTACCTTACATCTATATAAAGATTATATATTGAAACCTTTACTCTTTGATGAGTACTATAGTTCATTTGATTTTCCTTAATGCTATCTATTGTGAAAATGTGATAAATCATCTAAAGCATAAATTCCCATTTGATGTGGGGTATACATCAGTCATGTGCACATGGTAAAGAAGGCCCAACGGATAAGGATAGTGTATCCGCCTTAGTTGGGAAATGTGGTCCTAGCCGGGAGACCTGATCAGTCTCTCGCTTGAATCATTATGAGTGTGCAAAGCATTAGCCGACACTTGATCAAATTGTGAATGGGAACATACCGTTCTCGAATATATGATTTATGCTAAAATAAAGTAAATCGTACTTAATTGCTTTACTTGAAGCCCCATTTATTGGTTTCATAAATGAACCTCATTGTGATAATTCCAATTACCTAATTGTTCATATTGCCTAAAAAGCATTAAAGCTATTTTATTCCTATATT
>CATKHJ010296176.1:0-21752 GCA_949750685.1 Vernicia montana | reverse complement strand
TTGAATCCACCAATTTGTCAATCATAGGTAAGGGGTAGGAATCTTTTGGACAGACCTTATTTAGATATGTGAAAGCTACACACATTTTATAGGTCCCATTTGAATTTTTTACCAGTACTACATTAGCGAGCCAATCTGGATATTGTACTTCCCTAATGAATCCCGCTTTCATTAATTTGTCAACTTCTTCGTCTATCACAGCTTACCTTTCTTGACCAAAGCACCTTTCTTCTGTTTTATCGATCTATATGAGGGATCAACATTGAGATGGTGAGTGATGATGCTTGGATCTACCCCTTTTATCTCATATGAAGACCATGCAAAACTGGATAGATGATCTGCCAGAAATCGGTGAACTTTGCTTTCGTTCGTTATTTAGGGAGGAGTTGATTAATAGGCACTTTCCCGATCTCTCTCCTTCTATTGGTATTTTTTCCAATTTTTCTACTAGTTTGGTCCTTTGTTCTGGAATTCTGTATGTTGGTCGACTAGGGCAACCTCTTTTGATGAATACGAGGTGGATGCCTTTTTCTGTTTCTTTCTTTCTGGCTTTCCTCGGTCTTGTGTCCCATAGACACATATTTCTCCCCCATCCGGCTTGGGATGGTCATTTTAAGTTGCCTGACATTAGTTGAGGCATCAAAATCATAGAGGAGAGGCCTTCCGAACATTATGTTATAGCTCAGTGGTAATCTTACCACCATAAAATTTGTCATCACTATTACACAGTCTGGGGTAGAACCTATTGTAACAGGCAACCTAGCGATCCCAACCGATGGTATTTATGTTCCATCAAAAGTGCGAACTGGGTTTCCGATATCTTCTAGATCGCTTTCTCTGAGCCCCATTTTGGCATATGCTTCACCGAACTGCCATTATCTACCAGCACCCTTTTTACCAAGAAATTGGCTACCACTTCTTGAATGATTAATGGGTTTGAGTGAGGATGTATTATTTGGCTTCCATCTCCTCTTCGAGTCGGTATTGAACTTCCATTCCAGAAGACAAACTCAGGCTCCTCACTCTTTCTTTGGGAAGCTTTACACTTACTTCTGCTTATTGCTTCTTCATCTGGTCCATCGGTTAAGCAATTAATCACTCCCGCTGATCCGTCATTGGCAGTTCGCTTCCCTTTATCATTGTTCACTTCGTCTTGATTTCCACTGCCATTTTTCACAAAATTCTTCAAGTATCCCTAGTTGATTAATCTCTTGATGTCCTCCAGTAACTGTATGCAATCGTTGGTATTGTGACCATTAGCATTGTGGAACAAGCAGAATTTATTTTTACTCCGTCTATTTGGTGGAGTAAACATTAGTTGAAGCTGAGCCCAAATATCTTGATCCTTAAAAGTTGCAAAAACTTCTGCTGGGCTCGCACTGAGTAGAGTCAACTTAGTTAAGTCTAAGGTGCGAGGTGGCCTACCTCTCTCACTTCTTCTAGTTCCCTAATTTCCCCTGTTAGACTCTTTTGGTTTTTTGGTTTTGTTTTCCACTTTGAAATCTTTATTAGCCCTTCTTTTCTTGGCAAATTGGTTGAAGGAATAGGCATCATCTTGCCTAATATATTTTTGGGCAATAGCCATGGCTTCCTCCAAAGTGCGAGGTGCATGTCTGCATAGGACTTTGAAGTAATCAGTATGCAAAGTTCCATTTTGCAGGGCCTCTACTGCCCTGGGTTGATCGAGCTGTGTAACTTTCAGGGCTTCCCTATTGAAAAGAGCTACATAGTCCCTCAAGGGCTCTCCTTCTTTCTATGTTATGGCTTCAAGACATTGTGTTCGCTTTTCTACTGGTATACTTGTTGCAAATCTTAGCATGAACTGAGTAGCGAGCTGACCGAAATTAATAATATTTTTTTCTTCTAGGCCATCGAACCACCTAGTGGCTGCTCCTTCTAGAGACCCTCTGAAAGCTCTACACAGCACCTCATCACTTCTAGTATGCAACTCTACTGCATGTTTGTAATCCATAACATGGGCTCTTGGATCAGTTTCACCATTATATTTTTTCAGGTTTAGGGGTTTAAATATGTTGGGCATCCTGTATTCTTATATGGATCTAGTGAAAGGAGATTTTAAAGCCAATTTGAGATTTTTGTCTATGGATTTTTTATTTTTATCCTCAACAATCTCTTCTAAAAACTTTTTAAGGGTATCTCTTTTCTCCTCATCTTTCTTCTAGCTAGTTGCTTGTTGATTGGAAGACTCAGAGAGAGATTCTCTATCTTTTTTAGCCCTTTTCCTGGATCATCTCCCTTCCTTGGCTCTATTATTTTGGCTATCTAGATTAGCCCTGTTTGAATGCCGAGGATGGCCTTCCTTACTTTGGTTTCTGCTGGCTGTCTAATCACTTCGCCTTTGATTGGGATTTTCCTTTTTAGCATTGTCCCCAAATCTGACTATTTTTTATCTTACTCTTTCTCTACTCTTTTCAGCTACACAATCTTGATTTCGTGTTTCTGGTGGTTTTTCTTCGAAGTCAAGTTTTCGAGTAAGGTCTACTCCTGGTACTACTTTGGTATTCGCCTGAGTATTGGTTGCTGGAGTAGCTTGCGGAGTTTGCAAATTGCTAAGAAGCAATTGTAAAGCGGACACAACTTCGGGAATTAGTAAGATAGACTGGTTCCCACCTTGGACTGGGACTATAGCTCCCAATTGTTGTAGTGTGGATGCCACATTAGTATTTGAAGTTTGTCCAGGCGGGGTGACATGAGTCTTGGTATGATTTTCCATCCTTGGGTAGATTTGGAAACTTCTGGGATCTCTAGGAGGATTCTCTCGATTATTATCTTCTGATTGAGTCATACTTTTGGATTGAATTCTTCTATGGGTCACAACTTGAGAATATTTAGGAAAGATTTTTTATTAATCGTTTCCCACAAACGGCGCTAATTTGATGAAGTTAATTCTGACCGAGGTGAAATCGCTCAATCTTGCTTGAGTTTGAATGTGAGCTGGTGTGACCTGTAAGAAGAAACAAAAGTCAGGTGGGCTAGGCAGGGTGCCTAGGAAAGCCACTCTGATGGTCAAGTTAGATGATTGGCTCAATTTAGAAGACTGAGGACAATGTATTGTATTGCCTGTGCATAAGTGAATGTATATGTAAAGATTGATTTTTTAAGGTATTTATAGTATACAAGTTCTTACATGAGTTGAGTATGGATTATCTTGACCGGTTTGGATTAGGATGATGCTTTGCATATTATCAGCTTCCTACTTGGAAACGAAATGAATGGCTTTTATTTGACCTTCTTCTATTAGTCTATGGGCTTTTAAGTATATTGGATTGGGCCGGGCCCATCTTACTTCATAACCCAGTTCGGTATATTTTGTCCCTTATCATATATATATATATATATATATATATATATATATATATATTAATTAGACTATATATTTTTTTAACATTAAAAAATTGGAACTTGAATATTTAAGTCTATTATCTAATCGAAAAATACATTAAATTATGGCTCCAAATTCCATTAAATTATGATTTTATTATATTTTCATTATTTATCAACCATTATAACTAATATTTTTACAAAATTATTTAATATATCTTATTAATATTCTTAGAGTGTATCATACACTCTAAAATTTATAAAATTGACCTCAAAATATAAAGATAAAATTCACATAATTATGAATAGAGTGTAGAATATTATAGAGCATGAGTACATGCATAGTTTCACCATCTCTCAAAATAAATTAAGGATATGTTTGGTTAATAGTTGTGATTAGTTATTAGTGATCAATAATTGTGGTTAGTACGTAATTGATAATATGTTTTTTATACTTAAGTCTGAGTTGGAAAAATATTAAATTTTTTAAAAATTTAGTTCATTTGATCTGTATTTTTCTTTGAAAATTGAGGATTGAAACCTAATAAGTATATATAATTGACGACTATCAATTAAAAAATTAAAAGCTAACAATTAAAAATTTTAATTTTCAGTATTCATTTATAATTTTGAATGGATAACCATTAGGTTTTGAAATAATACTCCAAATACTAATTTACCAAACACTTTAAATTAATATTATTCCAAATGCTAATTTACCAAATATCTTGAATTAAAAATTAAGAATTGAAATATCAAATGCTAACTTCAACTGGTGATTGAAATTTCCTATACTTTGTTCTGCATACATAGCAATTATAGGTTATAATTAAGATTTAAGAATGTTTTTATTATATAATTTAAACAGGCAAGCTTTGAATGTATCATTTTTATCAATAATATATGAGATTCGATGTCATCAAAGTCATTAACAAAGTACAATAATTATTAATGTTTACATATATTCTTTTTCCTTCAGGATTGGAACTTTGTTGGAACACATTTCTTGTGGGGAACTCTCTTGTTTATAATAATAATAATGTTTTGCGTATTCTTAATAAGTTATTCTAGATCATTACCAAGATTGTAATCAAAAGTAGGGTGTTGATATAGTCTTTTGTGAGTAATATGTCAGACCAAATTAATATCATTGGTTTGATAAATTTTCAAATTGAAATCAAATTAAAATGATATGAAATTAATAATTTTGGGTTGGTTTGGTTTATTAAAATTTATATTGGGTTTTGAATTAAATTTTATATCAATTTTAAATTAAATTTGAATTGATTTCCATTAAATACTTATTTTAACTTCTAAAAATTATAAAAAAAAATTTTTTTAATAAATATAAGATATAATTAAATGAAATTACTATAAAATTATTCCCAAAAATATTATTAAATATTTGGATGGATTATTCAATTAATAATCTATTTTTATACTATTATAATTTAATACTTAATTTATAATATATTTATATATATATTTAATTAGTTCGGATTATAATGATTTGAAATTTTATTAAACCATAAACCAAACTAAAAATTTGATATGCTTATTTTTTAAACCATATATTTGCAAATCATAATTTTCTATTTAATTTGAATGAATTAATCGGTTTAATTGGGTTAAAATTTTTTTTGTACATCCCAAATCAAAACTACTGTACTTGATGAATTAATCATTTATATGCTTGTTGACTAACTTGTTTTCTTGCTTCTTTGTATATATTGAATTGGATTTGTTATGTAGCAAACAATAAATACTATTTTTCTACAAGTTAGAATTAATTAATTCAAACTAACAAAATAATATTTAAAGTACAAAAAAATAATCAAGTTAAAACACATTAATTTTACGTGAAAAATTCTTCTAACTTATAGGAAAAATCATAGAATAAACTCTGAATAATTTTACTATAATCAAAAAGAACAAATATAATACTGTTCAAGTTTTTTCTTGAACTTGAGTCCACACAAAAATAAAGAAAATACCAAAATTACCTTGCAAAGTAATGTTTCACAGTTTCCCTTAATTGTAGCTCACTCTCTAATTTTGTGCTTCAATTGAACTCTAAATACTATGCTCTTGCAAATTCTTTAAACAAACAACACTTATTTTTTTCTTTTCTACACACCACTACACTTTTTTTTCACTTCTAATGTCCGCATCACACACCGTCACCATAGCTTTTAACTCCCTTTAATATTGTTTTCATCCACCAAAGTTCAAATCCCACTTTTTTTTTAATAAAAGGTTGACCATAAGATATTAGAAGTGCACTCAAAAATTCTAATTAGGTTGGCACCTTCCTAACATCCGTATCAACTCAATCATGGCCAAATATTTTTAAAGAGACAAAAAAAAAATTCAGTACAAACAAAAATAAAGTTAGGCGAACTTATAGTTCTCACGATTACAAAAAAAAAAAAAAAAAAAAAAAAAAAAAAAAAGACAAGCTCACTACAAAATGTTGGGTATGAGTCCCACCAAAGAGTATCAGAAGCCTTTACACCTTTCCTAGCTAACCTATCAGCAACCATATTCCCTTCTCTTAAAAAATGTGTGACCATGAAGTCCATATGAAGAACATAATGAAGATATTGAGTCCAATCAGCTCTTAATTTCCAAGCAACAAGAAGAGAACATGATCAAAACAATGCTACCACAGTAGAAGAATCACATTCTAACCAGAGGTTGCGCCACCCACTCTTCCAAGTTTTAATGATTGCAAAAATAGCACCCACAAGCTCAGGGGGAAAAAAAATAGTTGACTTTTGACATGACTTTTACTTACAATTCATTAGCCAATGCACGATTGGCTTTCAAGTCTTTAATCCAAGTCCATTTCGGACTTTAACTTCTTCTTTTTTTTTTTTCAACTCCTTTTGCTTTTCAATTTTTAATTTAATTCTATTTCATGGGTTGGACGTATTTTCCCAATAATATCTCCCTTCAACCCATGGAGAGATGTTGGCTATCTTAATTCTTCATTCAAATTCAAAACTGCATGCACATAGCGCAAGCCTCAATATTTTTCTTTATCTTCCCCGCAAAAGATGCAATTCCTATGCACTTATATTCTTCTTTCAAATTCTTCATGTCACCCATGGACTTCTTCAAATTCTTCAACTTTGAAGGATGCTCCCCCTTCTCAAAAGTCTCCAATTTTTTCTTGCCATCAAATTTTTTCTTTTACCCATCTTTAACAGTAGATGAACTTTGCACTTTTTTTTTCTTATGCGAAGTGTACCTTCTTGCTCGTAGCAATAGCCTTTTTCTTTGTGTCACTCTTGACAACCTTTGCATAAGTTTTGTATATACCACAACAAGCTTTTATGTTTGCAATAACTAGAAACCTTTTAGTGAGCTTCCATCTTTCACCACCAAATTGATTAATGTAATACCCTAGGTTCTCACTAGTCACAGTAGGTAGTTAAGGATGAACGAGGATAGGCCTTAACGATGAAAGTGCTTGAGTGAGATTTACTGGACTATGACAAGGTAGGTGACAAAAGTGAGAATAAAGGAGAAGTGGCTGGAGAAGTGAGGATAAATCATAAGATAAATCTGCATGGGAAATTGTAGGAATGATGAGAGACATCACATGAAGAGGAATATGTACGAGTTAATTGATAAGGAACCTTTGTGTGATGATCGAATAAGATAAGATTACAAAGTAAGCAAAGAGCTTGAAGGTAGGAAGCAAATAGATGAGCTCGGTTCAGTGAAGTGGGTAAAGCAGACCTACAACGAACTTATGACTTTGATAACGAAGCCAAGGGAGTCAGTGGAATACGAAGAGAAACGGATAAGCTTAGACTAGAATAGACGAAGACGAGCTGCAAACTCGATGATAAGGCTTATATATCAATACATGTTTGTGAGGAAGAAATGATGGATTCAATGATAAAGTTTCGGTAGTGAGGCGAACTGATGAGTTCGAAATGACAAAGAGTAAGTGGTTAGTGAAAATAGATATTTTATTGTAATGGTGATGAGTACTGATTAGACAGAAAGTCATCTACCACTGACAGATTCCTTCAAACCATTAATAATATTTTCCTTTCCAAGAAAAGATTTATCGTCTCAATAAAAGTTTACATTTCCAATGTGGAAAGTCTTTTCATTTAACACTATTGACGGGCTTTATGTCTTTTCAAAAACAAATGCCATGATTGTTCCTCCTCTATTTAAAGACCTCAAAACCCTTCAATTTCATTTTGAACGGTTACATCTCTCTCTAAGTTTAAATTCTGAGTTTTCTCTCTGGAACTCAAAAGAAAACCTAAGGTTCTCTCTTTTTCTCTTTCTAAACCTTCTTCTGAGATGGTAACTGACTGTAAATGAAACCTAAAACCTAAAAGATAGATGATTCTTTCAGTTTTCTTAAAAGAGCCCAAATGGATCTAGAGGATAAATCTGTGGATTCGATGAGCACCAAGATAAGCGAGGCTGATCTTGGTGATGATCAGAAATTAGGTGATGATGTCTCATTCTGGGATGATCTGGGAATTATTAAGGAGACTTATGTGGAGATTTTGATGGTGATGATTTGGGTATTTATTATTAGGATAGCTGTCATCAGAAAAGATGGAGGTCTCTATTGGAGGAAATGGTACCCAGAGGTGATGGAGAAATCAAAAGATGTGGAAAAGAAACTTAGGGGTGTTGCAGAGCCTAATCAGGGGATATAACAAAGAGGTAAGATTATAGGAATATAATCATTTCTATTTAAGTTTAAGAAATGCATGAATCATGTGATGAAATTCCTTCTATGTACTTCGTTGAATTTCATTCCTTTGTTGATTTTCTATGAATTATTGCTTTCATTAATATTGATGTTACCTTCACCTTCGGTGGGTAACTTAAGATTTTATGTATTCGTAAGACCTATTAAAAAGCGAAGTTGGTGAAACCATTCAGGCGGAAGCCACTCTTATCTAAGCGAGGTCATTTAAACCAAAGCTATATTATTATAATCTGGATGGTCTTTATTGTGATTAGATTTCATTATAATCAAAGTCGATCTTCTGGTAAACGACGAAGGTCATTTAGACCGAAGTCATCCTAATGTAATCGAAGCCATTTGGGCAACCCTATAAATGAAAATGATAAAGAAAAGTTTTTCTTTATAAGCATTACTGTCATGTATATATATATATATATACACACACACACACACACACACACACACTCGACTGACCGGGTTTATAAATTAAGTTAGATGTATTCTCACAAAAATACGGAGATGTTTCTTAGGTTAGTAGCAGCCTGTGATTATTACAAAGAGCATATGAGTTCGCTCCACTATACCTTCGATTGTTTATTGCGTATACTGTGATGGTATTACGATGGTGCTACAATGACGAAGACCTTTGTTTAGTGGTTTGGCCACTATTAGATCTCCGATGGATAATGTTTAAGTGAGGTTAAAGTGATATGGAAAAAGAACCCGACTCACAATGCATGTTTCTGTCAATTTAAAATGAAAGAGAAAATTTTTATATAAAATAATGTTATTTGTATATATTCACATGTATATCTTCAGTACTACGATCTTTGTCATTGACTCCTATGATATTGAGTTTCCTACTGTAAAGATTTTATATATGTATTATGATTCTCTTTGATAATGATCATTCATAGTTTCCTTATTTCCTCATGAATTTCTATGATTTTACCGAGTTGATGGCTTACCACATCATCTGTGGATTTCAAGATTTAGTTTAGAAGTTTTCAAGCAGATGATCTTGGAGAAGTTATGAGCAAAGGCATAAGGCCCTTGTGCTGATTGAAAAAGTTATTTGAAGTTAGAATAGAGAGTAGATTAGAATGTTAAGATTTAATAGTAATATATTTGACTCATGGTGAACTGTATTAGAAGAATATAAGATGTAATAGGAAGTTTGTAAACTCTAAGTTATTCCATATATAAAGAAGTAGTTTATATGAATAAAACGAAGAGAAATTTTTCTGAATAAGATTAATCTTTATTTGTGTTTAAGTTTATAATATGGCCCATATAGAACTTCGTATGGTCGAATGTGTTCATTTAATGAGATTAGATATTGGGTATACAAGGGTTCTACGAGGTAATTGATGGCCTTAAGCCTACCTATACTCTAGGACTGTCACGCCTCAGTCAATTAGAAGAAGTATGAGCTCGCTGCTGAGCCAATGTGATGAGGTACCAAGGTCAAGACGTGACAATTATAATAACCTTCAATGTCTAGAGCATGAGTAAAGATCATATTACAATGCAAACTTGGAACATGCCTCACATTTTTCAATTAATGTGATTGCAGATCTGACATTAGTTTTAATTTATACATCACCAATTTCCACTATCTTTGACTTGCTCAAATTACCCATCCTCATAGTACCAAAGTAACCTGCTTTGTAGGTAGTGAATAATTATTTTGCAGGAGTAGCATATTGAGAAGACGTTGAATTTGCAATCCATTCTACATCACAATCAGCAGCATGTTCACAATCATTCTCTACAACTGAATAAGCTATCACATCTTCATCATCATCAAAATCCACAACATTTGTAGTATCTTTATTTTCTTATTCTTTGTGATCTTTACCTCCATCTTGCTATTTCTTCCAAAGCAAAAAATTCACCTTTATGTGGCCCTTTTTGCCGCAATGGAAGCACTCTCTAGTTTCTTTAAATTCTGAATTGTCTCTTATTTTTTATTGCCATTACATTTTTTATGACTCTGTGATCTTCTACTCTTACTTCTCCCCTTTTTTTTATAAGGAGAATTTGCCTATAGATACTTCTATTTTGTCCCATATCAATTCTTCTCACCTCTTCATTAAACATGTTGTCTTTTACCAATGATAAAGACAATTCACCATTGGGAGCAGTATTACTGAGTGACACCACCAATGTCTCCCAACTATCTAGCAAAAAACTCAAGAGCAATAATGCTTGCAACTCATTATCCAAATTTATCTTCATGGTAGTTAGTTGATTCACCATATCTTGGAAAATACTCAAGTGTTCAGCAATAGATTTCCCATCATTATATTTCAAATTCACCAACTTTCTGATTGCAAAGGCTTTATTTTGAGCAGTCTTTCTCTCATAAAAACTCTCTAATTTTGTCCATAGTGTTTTGGCATCCATCTCTTTTGCAAAATGGTGGAACACACTAATATTCATACATTGTTTAATCATTTGGTGGAACACACTAATATTCATACATTGTTTAATCATTTCTATAACCCTCCTATGCATCTTCTTCCAATCACTATCAAACTTATTAGTTAGTTTGGCTTCCAATTCAATTAGATCAAATAAATCTTTACAGTAAAGGACATCTTCCATCATTGGCTTCCAAATTGAATAATTTGTAACCGTCAATTTAATCATTTTAACTGTAGACTCCTCCATGTTCAAACCCCAACAAGATAAATCAACTTTAATACTATTTATTAGATCCCAAACAATAAATATTAATTTTCTACAAGTTAGAATTAATTAATCCAAACCAACAAAATAATATTTAAAGCACAAGAAAATAATCAAGCTAAAAACATGCTAATTTTACATGGAAAACCCTTCTAACTTTAGAGAAAAATCAGGTGACAAATTATGAATAATTTTATTATAATCAAAGAGCAAGTATAATACTACTCAAATTTCCCCTTGAACTTGAGCCCACACAAAAAATAAAGAAAATACAAGAATTACCTTACAAAGTAATTTTTTATAATTTTCTTTGATTGTAGTCCATCCTTTAATTTTGTACTTCAATTTACTTATTTTTTTTCTTTTCTACCCGTGCGTGCACACACAACTGTACTTTTTTTCACTCCCGATGTGCACATCATATACAGTCACTAGCTTTTAACTTCTTTTATATAGCTTGCAAAAAAACTTCTTTTATATTATTTTGACCATCCAAATCCCACTTCACTTTTACTTGCGATTCATTTGCCCATGCATGTTGGCTTTCAAGTCTTTAATCCAAGTCCATTTCGGATTTTAATTTTTTTTTTCTTTTTTTTTTAAAATTTTTTTTTCAATTCCTTTTCCTTTTCAATTTCTAATTTAATTCTATTTTATGGGTTGAACCCATTTTCTCAGCAGGATTAACATCAAACCTATCTGAATAATCTTTTGAAGCTGATTTCAAAATTATTGATTAATTAACAAGCATAATTTGATTGGTAGTTTTATTTACTTATCTTATGTTTGTTATAAATGAATTTAAAGTATATTAATGAAATTTAATTTAGTTATTTTGAATTTTATAAAATTAAATTTATGAGAGTAATGAAATTAACATTTTTCTTTCATACTAAACATAAATATGAAATTTTAAATAAATTTTACAATTTTTTTATTAAATTCATATTTGTGTCAGACATTACCTATGAACTCTTATTTTAAATTCATTAAGAAGCTAATAATTAATAACTATGAACTCTTGTTTTATTTATTTTATCAAAAGGATTGACTTAATTATTGAAAATATATATATATATATATATTTGTCTCAAATTCTTAGTTGGAAAATGATTTGCTTAATAATGAAATTTTGTATTTAAATTAGTATCTAATTTGAATTTAGATTAAAATAAATAAAATAGTATCCAAATTGAATTTGGATTTAGATTAGAAGTCTATATATATGTGAGGAGTTGGTTATATAATAGTAGTGAGATTGATTATTTATAGAGATTGAAGTAGAGGCTTAGTTTTAAGCCAAGTTAGTGTGATGATACAAAGTGCATGGGTAAAGTGTCTTTTGTGATAAAATTGTGAGAAGTTATTTTGTGGAAGTATTATTTTGAGTGTGTGATTAGTGGTTGTATTTGTTGATATATTAGTGGATTTATTTTGTGGAGTAGATTTATGCGGAACTACGTTAAACTTTGAGCTTCCGTTCATTATATTATTTGTTGTGTGAGGTATTTTTCATATCAAGTGGTATCAGAGTTGTTGGTTCGAGATGTCAAAAATTATGGGTATGATGAGATCAAAGTTCGAGATTGAGCTCTTTGATGAAAAAAATAATTTTAGTTTGTGACAGAGTACTGTGAAAGATATTTTTGTACAACAAGGATTAATTGAAGTTTTGAAAGAGGAGCAGCCATCGATGTTAAAAGATGAAGAAAGGGAGGATTTACAGTAAAGGGTTGTAAGTACAATTCGATTGACCTTAGCCCCTAATGTAAAGTATGATGTATTGGATGAGATCTCTCCAACTAGCTTGTGGAAGAAATTAGAAGATCTTTATATGTCAAAGTCGCTCACCAACCAATTGTATTTGAAGAAATAATTGTATGGATTGAAAATGGATGAAGGTATTGATGTTCGAGACCACCTTAATACGTTTAAAAAGTTAATCACTCAATTGGCTAGTTTGAGTATGAAGTTTGAAGATGAGCTAATAATCCTTTTTCCTTCTTCTCCATCGTCCTATAAAAGTTTAGTGAATGCAATGATAGTTGGAAAAAAATAAGTGAAAGTGGAAAAAACCTGCTGCTATTTTAGAGCCTGAGAAATTGAAGGAGCTGAGAAGTAGCAATAATGGTGGAGCTTTTGCTGTGAGTTGTAGTCATGGTATATGTAATTCAAAAGAAAGATATGGAGGAAATAGTAGATTAAGCAAGATATGGAGGAAATAGTAGATTAAGCTCAAGTTTGAAATGACGAGTAAACTATAATGATAAAGAATGTTATTACTATCATGAGAAGGAGCACATCCAATACCATTGTAGTGTAATACCCCAAGTTCTTATGTGCATATATATATATATATATATACATATAAGTTGAGTATCATGTGTATATATGAGCTATAAGTTGCATGTTATGTGTATATGTGGGTTATGTATTGAGATTTAGGTCTAAGAATTGAGATTTTCTAAGTTTGCTGATATAAGCAAAGTAACGTCCGTTACATGTGAATAATGCTCTTTACTTGTTGAGGTTCACTGAAGGAAGGGTGGCGCCAACAGCAGCAAAAGCTAGGTGGTAGGTAAAATTTCACTTCACCCATTTTTGATCCAAACTCTCATTCAAGCAATCAATTAATTTGTGTGTAAAACACATATGCAATTAAAGAAGAAGGAAGAGTAATCTTATTACCTCTTGTAGGTTCCTTCATTCTTTAACAAAGAACTCCTCAAGTGTGAAGCCTCTAGATCATCCACACCTAGTTCCACCATCAAGTTTCCTTTGATTTTCTTTGGTTGTTCTTAAATCCCTCTCTTGGTTGCCCAAATTAGATTCAATATCATCCCAACTAAAACCTTTGGAAGATAGGTTTCTCTTTTAATTATTTTAGACTAAACCATTTTTCAATTGCAAACAATTGTTCTTTCATAAAGAATAAAGAAAAGAATTTGAAGATTAAAAGAAATATTGAAGAAATATTTTCTTCATCTTTTCTTTCAACTCTTTCAAATGTCTAATCTAATTGTTTCAAGTGAAAGATTGAATTCATTACAAACAAATGTTCTTTCTCAAAGAACAAAGAAAAGAATTGAAGATTAAAAGAAATATAGAAGAAATTTTTTCTTCATCTTTTCTTTTTCTTTTTCAAATTCTCTCTCTAAAATGCAAAAATGAATTATCCATTCCTTAAGATAATAAAACTCATAGCTTTTATATCATTCTTCAAGACTTAACACTTAAGTCTTGGTTTTCCACCAATTTTAGCTCATCCAAAAGAAGAAGCAAAATTGGAATTCTCCAAGAAGTAAAGTTGGACTTTTCTTTCACAAATGGTGAAATGACTATTTTATCCCTTGAGGGTATAATTGTCATTTCTATTAGCTAAAATAGAAAATACCATTTTAACCTTAGTATAAAATTCTCTAATTCCTAAACTCATCCAATGGGCTTAGTGAATAGTGAATTTTATCTAACCCCTAAATTGCCTCTTTCCATATCACATATGGGATTTGGCCAAATCACATGTATTTAGGATTTTCACTAAGTTTAAAATTATTTATTTGATTTATTTAGTCCAAAATATTTTCAATTTAATCCTTTAAATTTGTATCCTATACAATTAAGATTTAATTGAAATGAAACCTTTATGGATTTAGGGAAGCCAGCTTTTGATGCACCATTTCTTTTGTCCACTTCCTTGACCCAATTCTCCATAAATTCAGTGAATTGTTCTAATGCAAGCTCAAGGGATGACTTCTCTTTGGGTGATTCCCATGCATATTCTTCTGGAAAAACAGTTTGATAGATGTATCAATGATTTTTGATACTAATTTCCTTGATATCCCCAATCTAGATTTGGGTAAAATTTCCAACTCTGATAGTTCTGATCAACCATGGAGATTTTTTTCTTTTCTTTTCTTTTTTTTGCAACACAAAAACTGAAAACAAAACAAAAACGTAAAATAGAACAAACAAATAAAATAAATAAAAATAAAACAAAAACAAATATGAAAATAAGAACTAGATCAATAATCTCTATTAATATTGCTAATATTATAAAACATTCCTCGGCAACGGTGCTAAAAACTTGATGTGCCAAAACACATACTAACAACTGCAAGTACACAGGTCGTTATCAAGTAATAAAATGATGAGTTAGTATCGTCTTCCACAAGGAATGTTTATAAGTACTAGCTCAAACTTCAACTATTGTCTAGTGAACAATTGACTAAAAAATAATTAATAACTAAAACTAAAACTAAAATAAAACATGAGAAGATTGATAGATATAAATAAGAATAAAGTTATCTAGATATGAATCCCCCTAGCCTATCATGAATGTTATTGATTAATCATACACTGTATTGAATTGGTATTCCACTAAATTAGACTAAAACCCCTCTCGAATGAATTAATCCCTAATTCCTAAATAGAGTGCAAGGAATCTCTTCTTAAACACAATCAAATAGGTTATGCATTAAGAATAAGGAACAATAAACCAAAGGATTATGTAGGTCTATCTCTAGCACCCCAATCAACCCTCAATTCCTATGGGTGATCAATCCATATTAAGGTACTTCTACTCAATTAACATGGAAACAATATCTAATTAATAAGCTAGCAATTATTAATTAGAATAAAATAGATTAATCATAGAAATAAAACAATACAAAGATGCAATTAATCAAAACTGAAATTTATTCAATCCATTCAATTAATAATTAGGGTTCATCAATATCTAAATAGAGAACAATTATTTCATAACAGAAATTAAAGATAAAAAATAAAAGAAAGAAATAAGAAAACTCAAACCATCCATGAAAGATGTGCAGAAATCTCCTCCTTCAATCCTTAATTTCCTACTTTAAATCTGTACAAAAATTGGATCTTTAATCTTTAATTACACTTCAATCTCTCTAAAATTAAGTTCCTAAGCTATCTAAGAACATAGAAGAGCCGCAGATTCCTAGCCGAAAGGCCAGAGGCTCTCGCCTCTGTATCCCATCTCTCTGTGTATCCCTCTGTGTTCCTCTCTATACCAGAGGCTCTCGCCTCCTTCTTTTCTGTACCAGAGGCTCTCGCCTCTCGTATCTGTTCCAGAGGCTCTCGCCCCCGTCTCCCTCCTCCCTCCTCCTCATCTACTGTGTCTTTATATAGGAAAAAAAATAGAGCTGGTACACTACGCCCCGAAAATTGAGTTGGTACGTCCGCGCCTTGTGGGCGTATCAATTCTTCTCTCCTCTGATCTTATCTTCCGAAAAATCAGCAGAATATTTAACTGCTTAAAATCTCCTAAAAATCGAAACAATATTATCTGCTTAAAAAGAGGTTACAGCGAGGCGCTGGCGAAGACAGGGTGAAGGAACTGGCGAAGTCATGGCGAAGCAGTGACGAAGGCACTGGCGAAGACATGGCTCAGAGCTATCAAAGGCATTTAGCGAAGATATTGCGAAGGATTAGCGAAGACATGACTCAGCTCACTGCGAAGCATGCGCGAAGACATCTTGCGAAGGCATAATGCGAAGCAAGTGGCGAAGGCAAATGCGAAGTGCAGGGTGCTGCGCTAGGGAGCGAAGAGTGAAGCTTAAGGTACTGCGCTGGGAAGCAAAGAGTGAAGCTCAAAGTACTACGCTATGAAGCGAAGAGCGAAGCTTAATGGTCAGCGAAGGGCGAAGCTCAATGGTCCAGCGAAGGGCGAAACTCTAGAATAGGCAGTAGCTTAAGGCACGCCAAGAATTTGATGGTTTCTTCATGATTTTTGTTCATGGCCTCCTAAAACATGAAAGTCCAATAAAAGAACTCTGGAAAAACACTAAACAAACAAATCAAACTCAATTTAAGTATAAAATACTTTAAAAACAAAGGGTAAAATGTGATCAATTAAGCACTTATCAATATATCTTAACGTTCCCCATGATAATGAGTATATGCCATTTAGGCGTTATCGAGAACTGAGACATAGAACATATTCAATCATGAACATGGGAGGTAGAGGCTCTTCTTAATGGAACATACCCTCATCTCTGTGCAAGATTGATTAGATCTCACAGCTAGGACACCATAGCCCTTCCTAGCTAGAGCTTGGATACTTTACTCTATCTAACGGAGTACATTGTGCATAATGCCTGATATCTTGCCCCACATCAGAGTTGGGGTTTTCTGCTTGGGTTCTTAGTCATGGAATTTATACAATAAGATATCATGGATCATAGGTTTTAATCATACATGGGTTCTTAAGAAATTCATATCATGGTCATACAATAATCATGGTCTTGGTTCAATCATGGTTCATAGATATAATGCAATTAATATCACAATAAGGATATTCAACAATAATCAATAAACATTTGGTAGTTCATGAAAAAAATTAGGCATTTATGCCCCATGGTTCAAACACAATCATAATAGTATAATTATCACTCACCTTGACAATGCAATATCCAAAACAACTTGAATAAATCTCTACATCAAACACATATGATGGTCACATCTTCCATCCTCCTCATTCCCTCTATCTCTTCTTGAATCTCTATAAGAATCTATAGAAACCCATATAGAAATAACATTAAATCATATAATCTATGAACTAGACTCAATATAGCAATACTAGTCTTAGAAATAAAAACATGTTGGAATCTGTCACATGCCCAGACACACAATCGTGTGTCTGCCCATATGACGAAGGCAATTTTATACAGATTCAAAAATGCTTATCACACACCTAGACACATGATCGTGTGGCTGCACGTGTGACGGTCCTGGGTGCGATTTCTCAAATAAAATCCTTAATTTGCTTGACAATGGGAGTACATCCAATTCTTCCCCAAGCTAAATTCCTTTCTAACTCATGCAATAGACCCATAAATCAACTCATTTCATCCATCAAAACATAGAATCAACAAAGGATTCTATGAACCCATTAGATCAAACCCATTATCATCAAAAATGGGAAGTTTTGAAATCTTCTTTTGGAAATCCATTTTCATACACTCCTTACCCCCAATACATACTTACAAATCATCATTCAATGACATTTTCCTCAAGGAATTCCCTTTCTAGAAACCCATTTGGGTAACTCAAAAGAAAAAAGAAGAAGAAGAAGAAGAAGAAGAAGAACTCCCTCATAGCAACAAACATATAATACAAGATCTAAATGAAGAAAATGGTTTAGATCATTACCTTTGAAGCTTCCTGTAGATGAAGATTTACTCTTGTCAATGGAGAAGGAAAGAAGAAGAATGAGAAGAAAAAGAAAAGAGAGTTTTTTGTCTATTTGAGAGCTTTTGATAGAAATGGAGCAAACGATAGCTAATAGTGTTTTGCTTAAAGTTAAATGGAAGATGACTAGGTTCAATGAACCTTGAAATAAGCAATTACATAAAATATGGTGTTAGTGAAAAATGGGACCCACTTTCCATTAACCCATTGTTAGTGAAAAATGGGACCCACTTTCCATTAACCCATTCCTAACACATCACCAAAATTAATTGACTCACATGCTACACATAATTACTCATATTATCACATAGAAGTTTGTGCATGAATATTTGGGGTATTACAACTACAACTCAAGTACTTGTATTACCAGAAGGATCATAAGGATTTGCAATATACTGTGATGCTTCAAAAGTGGGACTTAGAGGTGTTCTTATGCAACATGGGAGGGTAATTGCATATGCTTCGAGATAGTTAAAGAGGCATGAGATGAACTACCCCATACATGGTCTAAAGATGGTAGCAGTACATCTTACAGCAGAGGAACTTGAACCTAAGGCAGAGGAGATGGGTAGAACTGCTCAAGGATTATAATTGTCAAATCCTTTATCATCCCGGGAAAGCTAATGTGGTAGCTGATGCCTTGAATAGAAAATCAATGGGGAGTTTAGCCCATATCGCAGTAGGAAGGAAACCTTTGATAAAGGAGTTGAAGGAGCTATTCAACAAAGGATTGCAAATTGAGGTTTTTGAATCTCAAGTGTTGATTGCTCATTTTCAATTGAAAACCAAATTGATTGATGAGATTAAAGCATTGCAAGAGACAGATCCTTCACTCATGCAATTGAAGAGAGAAGTTCATGTGGGTCAGACAACATAATATGAGTTGAGAAATGATGTATTGATACATGGGAAGAGGATATGTGTACCAAATGTGAATGATCTTAGAGATAAGATCATGAAGGAGATCCATCAAGCACCTTACAGTGTTCATCTAAGTTCAACCAAAATGTATCATGATTTGAAGGATTGTTATTGGTGGCCTGGGATGAAGAAAGATGTAGCTACTTTTGTATCTTCTTGCTTGACATGTCAATAAGTCAAGTTTGAACAGCAAAAGCCATCTGGTCTACTGTAAGAGATTAAACTACCCGAGTGGAAGTGGGAACGCATTACAATGGACTTTGTGGTAGGGTTGCCAAAGATTTTGAGAGGCTATGACTCTATATGGGTGATAGTTGACATATTGACCAAGTCATCTTATTTCATAGAAGTCAAGACAACCTACACAGTAGCAAAATATGCATGTATTTGAATAAGATTTTGAGCCTTCATGGTATACCAGTATCTATCATTTCGGATTGAGGTACTCAATTCGTATCTAGGTTCTGGCACAAGTTACAAGAGGCATTGGGTACTCAATTGGACTTCAGTAGAGCTTTTTATCCACAAACCGATGGACAATCAAAGAGAACCATACCCTTAGAGAATATGCTCAGAATGTGTGTGCTAGACTTTGGTGGAAGTTGGGATAAGTATTTACCCTTGATAGAGTTTGCATACAACAATAGTTATCACTCCACCATTGGCATGGCACCGTATGAGGCATTGTATGGTAGCAAGTGTAGATCACCGATATGTTAGATGGAAGTGGGAGACAATCATATTAAAGGACTATAATTGATTATGGAGACTTTTGAGAAAGTGCCAATGATACGAGAGAGATTGAAGACTACCTTCAGTAGACAAAAGAGTTATGCAGATCTAAAGAGGAAAAATGTCCACTTTTTAATAGGAGACCATATTTTCCTTAAAGTCTCTCCTATGAAAGGTGTAATGAGGTTTGGCAAGAAAGGCAAGCTCTCGGCGAGATTTGTGGGACCATTTAAAGTATTGGAAAGGGTTGGCAATGTCTCTTATAGACTAGCTCTTCCACCGAGTTTAGGTCATGTACATCCCACCATTCATGTGTCTATGTTGAGAAAGTATGTGTTGGATCCATCACATGTGTTGCAACCGTAAGTTCTATAAGTGGATGAGAACTTATCCTATGAGGAGGTATCGATTGCACTCATCGATAGACAAATGAAAAAGTTGAGGAACAAAGAAATAGCAATGGTTAAGGTTCAATGGAGGAATCATAATGTAGAAGAATGTACATGGGAAAGTGAATAAGATATGTTGCATAAATATACCTATTTGTTTCATGTGTAATACAATTGAACTATATATATTTGTAAAATTCGGGGACAAATTTTTTATAAGGAAGGGAGAATGTAATACCCCGAATATATATGTATGGACTTCTTATTGATTATATGAATGACTTTCTGATAGTACATTATGTGTATGAATGAGTATAGATTGAATTTCTTAAGGATTGAAGGTTGATTTGTTAAGTGGGGCAGCAGGGCGTAATTCACGACCGCGACAGTGGGCACGATGGTGACCGCGAACCCCTATGTCTGAAATTGGTATAAAGGCTGAAGGAGAATGGTGACCGTGACAGGAGCGTAGAGACCGCGATATTGAGATGAATAGTCATGTGAACAGTACCTCGTTGTGACCGTGATGGTGATATTGTGGCCACTATTAAGAATCGTGACTGTGAATGGTGAGTCGCGACCGCGACTCTCATCGGGTTTAGAATCGAGGAAACAACTTTAAATAAGAAATTAAAGCCACAATTCATTTCATTTCAAAATTTCTGAGTTTCTAAACCCTTTTTCTCTTAAACAAACACCAACCAACTCACATTAATTACTAAAGAGTCTCATTAATTGCTTTATCTACCTCATTAAAGGGATTTAGGGCTTTAATAGTCCATTGTTCTTCATCTATTGGAAGCATTCATCCAAGAGGTAAGTTAGGGTTTTGTTCTATTTTCTTCAATTCCCTTTATATAAGTCTAAATTGAGGTGAGATTAAGATATCATGTCATTGTGGGATGGGCATATAATAATTTAAGGGCATTAATTGATATATTTTTCATTATGTGTGTTTATGTGTTAATAGCTCAACCTAGAAGAAGTCATGAGGATCATGATAGTTATGATGAGTGTGAACCCTTAATTTTGCACCTCAGTGTATGGTTGAACCTGATTAACCATTGGCGAAAGTGCGGCGGTCAAACGGAAGGAGAATGGCAGAAAACGGGCCTAAAAAATGCAAATAGACCTGCAGTTGCGGCAGGATGCTCTTGCGGTACCGCAGGGCAAGCCTGCGGTTGCCGCAGGATGTTCCTGCGGTACCGCAAGGCAATCCTGCGGTTGCCGCAAGCTGCTCCTGTGGTACCGCAGGGCAGTCTGCGGTGCCGCAGGGGCCCTGTGTGATAGTGCGTACCTGAATCCGAATCCCACATTGAAAGAAGACAGAAATTCACCTATCCTCTATTCCTATATAAACCTACCCCCCCTAACCCATTCAACAGACCTGAACTCACTCAAAGCTAGCTAAATTAAGCCTTTTTGCTTGAAAGTTAGCCCTTTTATAAAGGCTTGGTTCGAAAAGAGCTGCCTTTTAGTTCTAAACTTTGGTTCTTGTTTGGTGGTTTGTGGGTTCTCTCAAGTCAGTTCGAGAGAGTCCTAAGAGCCGCCTGAGTAGCCATTAGGAGGCTTTGGTTCTGCCGAGACGAGTCAAGGTGGAATTGCGATCCGGTCGCCCGCTCCATCCATACGTCCCGAAGCGTCATCAAAAGGTATTTATATTCTTCCTTTTTCTTTTATTTATTGTTTGCTTTCTTTGCTTGCTTTTGTTTGTTTTTTAGTTTTCT
>CATKHJ010296034.1:0-12029 GCA_949750685.1 Vernicia montana | reverse complement strand
TCTTCTCTAAAATTGCCATACTTGGGACAACAACATGCATTGCATCTAATGATTGTGTATATATTTATATAAACTATGCATTATAAATTATAGACTCATATATTCCATATGCTTGTGAATGATGAATCATTATTAATTATTGCATAATTACTTGTAATTGTTGGATGGGATTAGGATGAAGTAGAAATCACTAGGATGATGTTCTTTGATGATATATGGATATGTGTTTATATGATGATGATGATAATTTTACCTAGAGACAGAAAAAGTTGATCATCCTTCGCGTTGCTTGAGGGTAGGTAGTGTTGCACGATCATGTAGTGATGGCAGTCCCTTTTAGGGTTCGTGTTGCACTAGCATGAGGTAACGACAAACCTCTTTATGGATTAAGAGACTTATTGGAATAAGAGAGCCATATTAGGGGTTGGCTCCCCGTTATTAAGGTTTAATGTGATTTTCAACTGACTAATTCTCATCCTTAGTTGATTATGTGATATTGATTGTGTTATTACCCATGCATGACCACTTTTAGGTTTTGGTACGCTTACTACGTACCCGAATTATATTGATTAATATCATTCACTGAGTTGAGACACTTACTTCTGTCTCTCTATTTTTTCAGGTTGTAGGTTGAGTTTGGGAAGTAATTTTAGTTGAGTTATTCCTACATTTCATCATTCGACAATGAAGTTATTTTATTATATTCAGTTATGTAATTATTTTCAGATTGTTTGGTATTATAAACTCTAGAACTCCTATGATTATTTTTGTTATCTGTAATTATTGTGTAGTATAGTTATGTGAATTCAATATGAGTATATGTTGCGTTTAGAGGATAACTGAGCTTTCTCATTTTGGTTGATGTGATGTTTTGTTAAGTAAGAACCTGATGATGATGATTTGATATGATTGAAATTGTAACCCTAAGTGGCAGATATTTGATGTTTTATACAGGTTCTACTTGAGAAGTGGGTCCATATCCCTTGATTGTTGATTTTACAGCCATCATATTGCAATTTTGTTGTTTAGCGAGTAGTCAGACTTACTACAAGTTTTGAAAATCTTATGTTTTTCGTTTCCTAATGTCAGTCACGTGCCTTTAAGGTCAAGTCATGACAATTCCAACCGACTATTCCTTTTGTATTCCTAACCTTATACTAAAGTAGTAATATCAATTCTCATCACAGTCAAGCTAATCCCCATAATAGTTACTTACTTCAGTATGAATTAAGATTTTCTCATGTTTTGCAAATATGATCTATCATTTTTGTGTAATCTTAACTATTTATTTTAAAATGAATGGTTGAGATTTTCTTATATAAGAAATAATTATCCACTCATGAAAATTCAAAATTATTTTCTAATAAAATTTCAATTATTTATTATCAAACTAACTGTTAAAATTGCACAAATATGATGAGTTATGTTTATACGGATATGAGAAGATCAGTAAACCTACCGTGAAGATGCTTTTCTTTTCTCCCCACCTCTTTTTTTTTGGCCAAATTCTCCCCACCACTTACCATCCAAGTTTTCCATTATTGAATTCTAAGCTTTAAGGATGGCAATTTAGCTCGCTCCGCCCCATTTATTAAATGGGGCAGAGCGGATTTAAAATTTAAAATTCAAATCGGGTTCGAAACGGGGCAGGTAATCCTATAACCCGGTCTGATTATATATATATATATATATATATATATATATATATATATATATATATATATATATATATTTAATATATCATTTTTAATTTATAATTTTTTTTGTTAATGTAAAAGATAAATTATATTATATAGATATGTAGAAAAGAAATATAAATGAATATATGTATATATGAAAAATTAATATTAAATAATTTTTTTAAAAATAAATAAATAAAATAAAAACGAGTATACCCGCGAATATCCACCCTGTTTTATTACCCATCCCACCCCATAGTAAGGCAAGTGACAAGGCAAATATAAATAAATATTAACAGAGCAAGTACGAATAATAAAAAATCTGCCCAATACCCATCTCGCTCCCATCCCTACTAAGCTTGTCTTTTAAGCTTTAATTCAAAATTGATGCTTCATTTTAGATATGCGTTTTTCTTTTTTTTCCTTCTATCTAGATTGATATTCTTTTTTAAGGGAATCTAGGTTTGCAGTTGATTTTAGTTTATTACTTTAATTTATATGTAGACTGAATTGTTATTACTCCAATTCATTAATATTAAAGTTAACTTAAAATTTTTAATATTATGAATTAATTTTTACCTATCTTATTATTAAATATATCTTTTTATTAGATTAAGAATAAATCATCTATGTGAAATTAAAAATTTTGTTAAAAACATATAATATAATTTGATTTTAAAAGTAAATTATAATTAATAAAATAAATAAATTCATTTATTAATTATGTTCAACACTTGTTAATTATATTTTTTTATTGATAAATTTAATTTTGGATAAAACTCAAATTTAAAATTTTGTTATTCTGAAAATGATTTCAGCATCATTAAGTTAAAGATTTATTGGTATTAATGATAAAATATTTAATTGCAATAAAAATAATTTTGTACACTTTAATGAAAATTATTCTTAGAAATAATTAGGCGTAGAAGTATCATTTTTATTTTTATTTTAATAAAAACGTGATGGGAGCAAGAAAATTTTGAAATTTTATGTTTAGGTTATAAAAATAATAAAAAAAAAAAAAATTCTGACACCTAAAGCAACTCCTGGAACATTCATTTTTAAATTCAATTGAAGTAACTTGTTCATGGTATAACCGGTTACTTCATTTCCTAACAATCCAGGGGCAGAGAGATTCATTTCATTTCAATCCATTACTTGTAAATCACAGAGGTTGATCTTGCATCTGTTATGTATCTTATTTTTCTTTTTACATTTGTAGTTACTGAGAAAACAAAGAACTTATTTTTTTTTTTTTTTAAATGTATAAACACATATGAACAGAAAAGAGACACGTACACACTTCAAAATCATAATAATTTTAAAGAGTTTAATCTTGCATTTGTTATGTATCTTATTTTTCTTTTTACATTTGTAGTTGCTGAGAAAACAAAGAGCTTTTTTTTTTTTTTTTTTTTTTTTCGAAATATATAAACACACGTGAACAGGAAAGAAATACGTATATACCTCAAAATCATAATAATTTTGAAGAGACACGCTAATAACCATTTACCAAGGCTAAGACAAGAAAAACATCTGATTATGTATTTAAGTAGATGACAAATCACACAAGCACTAACAATAAAATTATACATACCAATTAAGGTTAGCTCAATTGGTACATCTGCAAGTAATTCCATGTAGAGAGATCTAGGCCCTTACCCCAAGCAAAAAACCAAAAACAATTATACAAAATACACAAACCTAACCTGCAAAAACCACTAGAATAATGGGAATAACAGGCTAAACCAAGGGGTTACTAGATCCTAACGCTACATTATACATCTAACTACAAGAAATAGACCTTGCTTAAGGCATTAATTAGTTCAAAATAATTTTTGAAGGAAGGTGAACTCCTGGTATGTGCTCTTCTGAAAATAAGCCCTTGCAGGCAACAAGTTTGACAATAGAATGAGCAATGAGATTGTACCTTTCAACAACTTCCACAAATCCCCTACTAAGAACTTGCTCCACCCAATCTTCGATCACTCTTTTCTGATTCGATAAATATGCAGCAGCAAGTAATTGCTCCACAACTTTTTGGTCGATGTCTAGGGAACATTCTGAGCCAATGATGTTGTGGAAGCTCTTATTGATTTCATTAAATATTCTCTCAGCAAGAGCATCAAAATCAAAAGGCCTGAAAACAACTGTTCTGTCAACCTGATCAAAGAAATCTTGCAACCAAGCCTTGGAGTTTCCAGAGATGCAGTCATTATCAGAGTTTCCATCATCAGTGCCTTGCATATCATTCTCTTCGGCTGGAAGGTTCAAATCTAGGTTCCTAGTAGATACCTTATGAGCCCGTTTAACCACTTCTGAAATTCCATGCTGCTCTAGATTTTCATTTGTACCAACCAACTTCCTTTTATTCACAAAGATGGAACTAGAAATGCCTTTTCTCATTGTGACTGATAGGTTCAAATGCTGACCCATTTTGTGAATCAGAGCTTGTTCGATTAATATCTGCATTGACCAGCCCTTTGTTCTCAATATTCTTTCCTCAGAATAGGTAGAGAAATCCCTCTTGGAAGAGAGAATTTTATTCTCTGTAATTGTTGAAGTTGTCACGAATATTGCATTGTTTATTCCAACTTCTCTTCCATGTGAATCTGAAAATTTACCAGTTTGAATAGCATGGGACAAACTATTCTGAGCCTGCACATCAGCCTTATCTACATTCTCAAGAAAGACAACAGACAAGGGCTTCTTGCACAGCTCCCCAGCAACATAGTCAATTACAGTCTTCCCCCGGAATTTGACATCATAACCATGCACTTCTTGGCTGTGTGTATGAGTCCTCCAATCAGGGGGACTTAAATCTGCAAATACTAAGTTTTCCTTGCTCCCATATATTATCTCAGCCAGAGCAGAGGCAATTTTCTTCTTGCCACAGATATCAGGTCCAAGGAAATTAAACCATATATCCCGTCTCAGACCTGTTCCTTGGCGTTTGTCATTTCTTGTCCTGCAATGGGCTATTGTTTGGCTGATAACCTGTACAGCTTCATCTTGCCAGCTAACTTTCTCAGTGAGGGCTCTGAAGAGCACCTTGAAACTACTAGGATCAAACTGCCCACCAAAATCAAGAGAAGAAGATGATGATGATTGAGCCAAATGGTCAGAGATACTACCATTGACAACATCAACGTTTGCTGAAAAGGAACCTGATAAGTCCTGTGGAAGTTCTAAATGATTTTTATTTACAGGTTTCTTTGGCTCATCACTGGTAGGAACAGGGCTTATTCTCAAGCCCAAATCTGTAGTCAAAGAAGTTACAGATGCAGGAGATGCTCGACTACCATCCGCTATGCTTGAATTGGAAAAACTACAAGGAGATTTGTGACCAACTGATTCAAGATCTTCTTTTGAAGGTTTTTCCCATTGTTTGGATAGCACACTCTCAGTGTTTGCCTCAGAAACTACAGATAAAGGAACACCTAAATGCTTTCTTGAAATCTTGTGCAACTCAATGGGGACATTGATGCATTTACTTTCATTTGGTGGTGCATTTGTATTGTTGCTGCTACACTTTTCAGTATCTTCCTTCTTGTCTTCAACCAGCTGAAAGCCCACAACAGGTGGAAACCGAGAAGGATGAATGTTTGACCCAGGTGATTGGGTTTGATGAAGACGTTGGCACATGCTGTCCCATTTTTTTTGTAGGCCTGCAACTTTGGCACTCAATACCACTCCATCATCTCTTGTCTGCACTGGAGAGAGAGAAACTATTTTTTACATGGATATGGAAAAGATTCTTTATAATTTCATTGTTGATAAATCAAATGTGTTATAAGCTCATGCCTGGGACAAAATTTAACAATCAATTTCTCACATGAATGAAATTGCTTTCTGGTTCTTGTCCAGATTCACAAGTACAATATTCGATGGACCTTGAACCTTAGACCAGAAACATAGAGCTATTTTAGATTTTCCAAAATGGATGTTAGGCCCACAGTGAGCCTCAGAGCAGTCAGATAAAACCTAGTAACGACGTAAATGTGATTGTAGGTTCAAGAATTCTATTTTCTATGAGGGGCAGTATGAGTCAAGCTACTGTGATATATCCCAATTTCAGAGGTTTGATAAGAACCACAATAACACGTTTGATAATTTGGTCTATATTTTACACACTTATAGTTAATAGAAAGAAGTATTTCCTATTTGGAAGACATGTTCAAAAGCGAAACGAACCTTCGCATCCAATCCCTTGTTTGTGCCAAGTTCAGTCATTTGCAACCAAGAAGGTAAGTTTGATCGGTACTGATCTGCTACTGAAGCAATGAATCCGCCCTGTGAGACTGCAAGTATTTCTTGTTCACACTTCTCATTGCACAGATGACAGCGGGATATGCATTGGTAAGAGCTACTTAAAGAGCTATTCAACTCTGTAGGTGTAGAAAAGAACCCACCAAATGGAACAAATGATTCCATCAAGCTGCAATTATAACATGACTAACTGTGAGAAAACCAGGCAGAATATCTCAGAAAGAGAATATAGGTCAATTTCGATTTAAAAACTTTTATATATAACACATCCACCTCAATTGTAAGACTGCTAAAGTACTATATAATTAAAAATAAAATTCATACTTAACTACTAGATCATATAGGCAATCGACTCGGAGCGAGGATATGCTCAAGGCAGCTCAAATTACTATGCCAATAAAGGACATATTCACAACCAAGCAAAATTTAGTAGTGAAGAAACTAATCACAAAACTCATCTAAATTAGAAAAGATATTGATTTCTAGCTAGTACAACTAGAAGAAAGAACATGGCTGAGGCAATCCAGTTTAAAGGATATTAAATTATCCAAAAACTTGTACTGACACAATTCACAAACTCTGAATATAAGGCTTCTAACCTATTTTTATATTGATTATGAAAGGCTAAATCCCTGTAAAAAAACAATTAGATAAATATTTTGAAATAGAAAACAATATAAAAAATCTTTCTAAATTTGATGCTATAGCATCATATCATCATTAATTTAAGTAGCTAAGGCTTGGACCTTGGAGGATCATTCCAACCCAAGTCACAATTGGTTATAGACTTATAATTAAAATAACACAAATAAATTAAAGTTCTTTTATATTCACTAACAAACAAAACATGTCCCCTAATAAGATTATGCCAAAAAACAACCTCGAAGCAGAGTAGCCAGCACTTAGAATCAAATTCTCAGAGTCAGAACAATAAACAAAAAAACTCAGATGTATGCATGTCATATAAATTATTAATAAGTATAAATTATAATAACATAGCTTTAAAAAGTAGTACTAAAATGCAAGAGTGGCCACTTTACCTGGACCTGGGATAAGAATCAACCATGGAATTTCTGAAAGAAGTTATAGGCAAAAGCTGCAAATCCCAGTCCTTTTCAATGGAAGGAAATCTGCTAACAAACTTCAAATAACCTTCATAACTTGCTGTTGAACCTATAAACCAAAGTTTTCTGCCATGTAGTTGCAACAACCTTGTCAATTTTTCAACCACATAGGTCACTGGATCACTCAAGCCATTACCATTGTTATCATCATTGTCACTGTTAATAAAAGCTTTCAAATCCCCAAGATTCACCACCAACCCAGGTCCCAAATTTTGCTCTACAAATCTACAAACCTCCTCAAATTTCAAATCCACGCACCCTTTGTCCAAATTTTCATTTATAAATTTTGTAATATCAGTTTCAATGCAAATTACAGACAACCCAGATAACTCCACAGGCAAAATGTTCTCTTTTCTTTTCTCTATTACTTCACTGAAAGTTGTAAGTGTATCATAAGCACATACACCAACAAGCAGAGGATTCCTGCCTTTGTTCCTCAGAATAACCTCACTGATCCTTCTACAGTTCTCATCTCCATTGAAAAACCCGGTAAAACCCGGAAAAGGAAAGCTAAAGCCTCTTCTACCCAAACCAAGATCCGGATTATCACTCAAGTTACAGAGAAACATAGGTGGCGCTTTGAAACGTGAGAATTTGAAAACTTGAGGGAGAGGCCGAACAACAGCGACCTTGATTTCGGAGCTCCGAAAACCCGCTTCTCCGAAAACCCGACTCACAACCGGGTCATCAAGGATCGATAAAATCAGATTTTGGAGCTCCACTTTTATACACGACATTGACGTGGAAGATTGCTGCTGCGAGATTTGATGATACAAATGGAAATTCTCCGGTTGCCTCCTCTGATTCGCCTGAGACCGTTTAATCGCCGCCATAAGTGAATTCGACACTGGCGGTTCATCACTGAGCTGAGTAGCCGGAACTCGGTCAAGCGAAACACTAAGACAAAGCTCAAGCGCCTTGAATTGTAGGCGAGGCGAGTAAGCAGAGTTCCTTGCACGCGCACAAGCATCACGTAGAATCGAAGAAGGAAGAGAAAGCAAAGCGGATACAGCATGAAGCGACGTCGTTTGACCATGTCCTCTCCGGCGCGCTACACTCACTGCCTCATCTAGCGCGTGAGCTGCTTCAGGTGTCAAACATTGCCTGGCCGTACTTACCGGCGTAGGCATCGCCGGCAAACACGCAAAAAAAAACAAAAAAATAATCCGTTACAAGTTTGTTATGTCTGTTTTTTTTTTTTTTAAATAAATTTTCTTTTCCTTTTTTTTTTTTTTTTAATATCTTTGTTTATTCAACACACAAATATAAGATAAGTTTTTTAAAAACGAGAGAGTTTGTTTATAGTATAGGAGAGTTTAAAAAAGAGGAAAAAGCTTAAATATTGGAAGAGAAGTACTAGTGGTGGTGGTGGTGGTGGTGGTGATAGGGTGGTGGAGTGGTGATGGTGGTGGTTGTGGTGGTGGTGGTGGAGGAGGTGTAAAAGGTGGGGCCTAGTGGTGAAAGAAGTGGGAGATGATAGGTGGTGAGTATATATTCTATATAATCTAAAGATCTTTCTTTTTATTTTTCTTTGTGTGTGAATATGATAGGGAGAGAGAGAGACTGATATCATCAAAAAGCTTGTTTTAGAGAAAGAAAGAAAGAGAGATGCTGTGTCCACTTACTTTCAGTGGGCCAACATTGACAGTCAGCGTCACTGTCTGCTTACGTGTAATTTTTTTATATATATAATATAATATAATAATAAAATTCTTTTCAGGTGAGAGTCAATGAGTTAAGGAAAACGAGTTGACTCGGTTCTTTATTTATATTTTTAAAAATATTTTAATATATGTAAATTATTATTATTAGAACATATATGGATTGGTTAACAAAATAATAAAAAGATAGTATATGAATTTTTCTGTATATAAATTTTAATTATTACTTACATAAATACATTGACGGAAAGAAAAATTAATGAAATAACTTTATATAAATTTAATTTTTGAGAAAATTGTTTGACATATTATGAAAATTTTTATAAATAACTCTTAAGTTCATCTTTATATATATCTTGTGCAATTAATTTTATAAAAATCACGGCATAATAGAGAAAATACATGTTTCTATTTATTTTGTTGTAATAAATATTAAAAAATTGAACTTATGCTACAACATTACCATGATTAAAGGATTTTGAGAGTGAAATTTAGATTTTGAATATATTAATTTTTTAATGTAAATTAAAATTTGTTTAATTAATGAAACATTTAAGTAATAAATAAATCAAATTGATAAAAATTAAATATCAATATCAAAAATTTTGTTTAAAAAAAATTAATATCATATATTTTATTTATGATTTGAGCATCGAAAAATCAAATTCTTAATTATTAAATATAGTAGTTCAGTGATCAAATATCTATTTTATAGAAAATTCGATATTTTATCCCTGATATTTGCTTCATTTTAAGAATTATATATATTAACTTTATTAAAAATAAACTGAATTCCTCTATCAATATGTCCAATTTTTGGTCTATTTATCAATCCCATCTTGTTTTCTTCACTTTTTCCTTAAAAAAAAGAAAAGAAAAAAAGTGCATGACAAAAGGTTCATGAATCTCTAATTAGTAGTTAGCTTAATTTGTAAATTGTAATTATTCAGCTTCTTAGCCTTCTAATAAACAGAAAAAAGGTTCAGTATAATCTTTAACTTTCTAATTAATCCCAACGACTATATATGTCACTAACTTTTAATAAAGTATACAATTAAACAAATTTACAAAGATTGATCATTGTGTCCCAAAGTGATTAGCAAAGATAAATTTGACCTTATCATGATAAGTGAGCTAGTTAACTCATTATATTAGATTATTGATTATTATCTATCAAAGAAATTGAGACTAGATAGGGTATGACTTAGACTTGTCTTGTTATATTAAAATATTAATATTTTAATATAACATTTATTTATTATTTTAAGCTAGATTAAGCTCAATTAATCATACTAGCTAAAACTGTATTCATAATTTAATCTATTGATAAGTACATATTTTAAATTCAATTAGACCATCTCAATTTTAATTTTCTCACCCTTTTTATATACTTAAGAAAAAAAATTTAAACTAAAATTAATCAAGCCAAAGATAAAAGTATTGGTCCAATCATTAAATACATATGCTTAAAACACACAATATAAATTAATTCTACCAATTTATAAGAGTAGTTAATTTATCTCTTTCATTATTTTCTAAATATAATTATGCTATATATTATGGTTAGACATAAATATAAATTATTTTTAAACCTTCACTTACAAATTTGAATTTTTAGGTTGAATAGGAACCTGAAATCAGTTTTTATTATCAAAAGATTTAGAGTAATTAAAAATTTAGATTAATTTATTTATTAATCTCAAATTAATACTTAAATAAATTGGAATGAGCTCGAATTTCAAATTTGAACAAATAAATTATTATTTAATTATTAAAATTAAGTGACTTAATGATAATGACAAAAAAATACAACCCCTCTTTGAAAAATTACAATTATAATTAAAAAAAATTAAAATCTAATTTTGAAAATTAATTATAATTGTACTCATTTAAAATTGAATGAAAATAGTACATTATTTATGCCTATTCTTTTTTTCAGTCACTCATCATCAAACTTAACTTTACTATAACTCGCCATTAATTTCTTCTCAATTGCAAAAATAATAATAATAATAATAAGTGTAGTATTGAAAAATGGATAAAAAATTTAATTAATTTTAAAAATAAAAATAAAATAATGTATTTTTTGAAACACTTGAGTATAATTATGAATTTAAAAAAATATATTTTTTTATTAAATAAATTATATTAAATTTAAATACTCAATGTAACTTAAGAATTACTCGAATTGCTCGATTCCAAGCTCGAAATAATTAAAATTGAATTAAATGATAATAATTTACAAATCTGATAGCAAATAACCCATGAGTAATTTAACTCATCAGCACTATATAAGCAATAAATAATAACTTCCATTCTTTTCTAGCAATATTTTTGAATCATGCCTTAACATTAACATTATTTGATAACGAGTTTTGAAAGTGAGTTTTGAGTTAAGTAACCGAGTTAAAGGGTCGCTTCAAATTGTAAAGGTTGAAATTGACATGAAGAGAATAAGGCATTGCACCCACCACTCCACCGCACACATATCATTCATCATCACACTTCGATTTCAAACCAAAACTTCTTTTTTACATATCACAATATATATTATAGGAAAATTACAGTAAACTATCATGTTATTTGATGTTTATTTTAAATAAAAATTAATTTTTTTTATAATATTTTAGTACTTTATATGTGTTACTATTAAATATTTCACTGTCAATCTATTAACGTCATTTATTTTTACTGACATAATAAATTTTTTATAATAAAAAATTATATTCATAAAATTTATAAAGTATTAAAGTGTCATGAAAATAAACTACACGATAGTTTACTGTATTTTCCCTAAAAATATTTAACAGTAACAAACATAAGATATTAAAATGTCACGAAAAAAATTTCAACTCCCATTTAAAATAAACATCAAATCATATGATAATTTACTGTAATTTTTCCTTATATTATATTTCATATACCCTACAAAAAATGATATAAACATTTCATACAAAGAGAAAATTAAATTGGTGTATTTGAATTTGTGGGCCTTTCTCTTCATCAAAAGGTTTCTTTCCTTCACTTTCCATCTCTCATAATTTAACTATTTGTTTGCATTATTAAAAAAAAAAAAATCTTTTTTGAAATGTGATTTTGACTGATAATTTAGTAGTCGAGGGAAACATCTATCTTTTACAATTACTGACATTTGTTTCCTCTTTAATGAAATTTCAATGTGTATATATATATAATTTGTTTGATATTATGATTTCAATTGTTGAAAAATGTTCTATTTTATTTAAATAAGAAAAAGGAGAATATTATATTAAAATTATTGATTTTAAATCATTAAA
>CATKHJ010295979.1:0-11761 GCA_949750685.1 Vernicia montana | reverse complement strand
GTGACGTTGGATCTGAAAATAATTATCGTACAGTTTGACAATCAGTTTCAGAGAAGAGTTGGTCTGGAAGGGTTTGGGTTTGATTAGTTTGATTGGATTGATTTGATTTGGGATTTGAGTGAGGGTAAGGGATTATACCTTCTTTTTTGGGATATGTGATGGGTGGATAATTTTTCCGGATCGGAATTCTGTTTCAGAGAGGTGGATTGGATTAAATGAACCTTAAGGGAGAGTAATTTAATAGGATTGATTCCCATATTCTTAATTAATTAAAATAATTAATTAATTAAAGTGATTAATTAACCAAAATGAGTGGAAACTAAATTAAAATTAATTAATTAAAATAAAAGAGAGTTTAATTAATTAGATATTAACTAGTGAGAGAGAGAGAAGTAGAACATTCAATACTAATTCTTGGTTTGTTTTGAAATGAAAAATGGAGGGGGTATTTATAGGAAATGAAAGTGGGGTGAAAATATCAAAAAGGGCTGAAAAGGGGTAAAATCAAAATTTTTGCACATAGGGGTCCAGCCACCAGGACTAGCTGCAGATCCACGTTAGGTCTGCGTGGATTCGCATCAGAAATTTACGGACGATCGCAAAATGGTCTTGCAGATTCGCCAATGAATCTGGCGGGTCTACCAGCCCATCCGACGGACGTGTAAGAGTCGTACTGATGCGACTAACATGCATCATTACGACTCGTATCAGGCGCGTCAGTATGGACATGACAGATTGGCCGTGGTTGCTGTGGGGCTTCTAGCACGTTCGTAGTCAGCCATTGAGCAGCCGGGAGTCTGCCTCGCTCACCTGCGTAGGTGGCTTGCGGATCTGCTGGCCTGTCTCACGGACATCCGCGTGGTAGCTCAATTTTCGGGCCTTTCCGTCTTCTGGCTCAGTTTTTTGGGCTTTTGAGGTTTTCGAGGTTCTTAGAATTCTAAAAAATTACTGGTCAGTGATGGTGGATCTGAAATTAATTATCGGACTGTTTGGCAATCAGTTTCAAAGAAGAGTTGGTCTATTTCAGAGAAGATGAGGTGGAAGGATTTAGGGATTGATTAGTTTGATTGGATTGATTTGATTTGATTTAGTGTTTGAGTGAGGGTTTGGGATTATACCTTCTTTTTTGGGATATGTGATGGGTGGATAGTTTTTTCGGATCGAAATTCTGTTTCAGAGAGGTGGATTGGATTAAATGAACCTTAAGGGAGATTAATTTAATAGTATTGATTACCAGATTCTTAATTAATTGAAGTGATTAATTAATTAAAGTGATTAATTAACCAAAATAAGTGGAAACTAAATTAAAATTAATTAATTGAAATCAAAGAGAGTTTAATTAATTAGAGATTAACTAGAGAGAGAGAGAGAACTAAAGAATTCAATACTAGTTCTTGGTGTGTTTTGAAATGAAAAATGGAAGGGGTATTTATAGGAAATGAAAGTGGGGTGAAAATACCAAAAAGGGCTGAAAAAGGGGTAAAGTTAGAATTTTCGCGCATAGGGGACCAGCCGCCAAGACTAGTTGCGGATTTGCGTCAGGTATGTGCGGATCCGCATCAAAAATTCACGGACAGCCGCAAAATGGTCCTGCAGATTCTCTAATGAATCTAGCAGATCTACTAGCCCATCTGAGGGACGTGTCAGTGTCATACTGATGCGACTAACACGCATCACTATGACTCGTATCAGGCGCATCAGTATGGACATGGCAAATTGGCCGTGGCAACTGTGCGGCGTCTAACACGTCCGCAGTCAGCCATTTAGACAGCCATTAGGCTGCCTTGCGCTCCTGCGTAGGCAGCTTGTAGATCCACTGGCCTGCCTCACGGACATCCGCGTGGTAGCTTGATTTTCGGGCCTTTCTGTCCTCCGGCTCAGTTTTTTGGGCTTTCGTGGTTTTCGAGGTTCTTAGAATTCTAAAAAATTACCGGTCAATGATGGTGGATCTGAAATTAATTATCAGACAGTTTGGCAATCAGTTTCAGAGAAGAGTTGGTCGATTTTTGGAAAATACTGTCTGGTACAGAAAGTTAGTCAAAATTGAAAAAGTGTCAGTTTGGATAAAAAAATATTCCGGTCAGCTTTGGAGAGTTTATAAATAATTTTAGAGGTACTAAAGTGAGAGTTCACAGCTGCCCCCTCATCAGATCTGGCTATCTGTTAGACAATTTTGATGAGTGTGAAGCCGGGAGCTTTGATAGGTCTAGAGATGAAAAATAATTCCGGATGCATTGAAGTGATTTTGGTAATTTTTGGAGTCTGATTTGGCAGGTATTGAGAGATTGGTGAATTTTCTGGTTCGTTAATTTTCTATTTTTTTGGGAGTAAGGAGCACACCTTTGGTTGAAAGGTAGGCTAATTAGGTGTCTACGGATAGAAAAAAATCATACGAATATGTAAGGACTTTCAAATTTGAATTATGAGTTAAAATGGCCTTAGAGATGCATTTTTACTCAATTGGGTAATTATAAGACATTCTTTACTATGCAAGCAAGCTATTATAGATAGCTCACTTGCCGTGCCATTTGTTACCGTCTCAAACTTTCACTTTGAAAGCTCAAAGTGAGTTTCCTTTCACCTTTTTTTTTTCCAGCAAAATGCTTCCCTTTTTTTTTTTTTGACAACTTTACTTGTCAACATGTGGTTTTGCTTTTCAGATTCAGCACTCTGCAACAATGGATTCTAGATTTAGACATGAAGCTTCCTCTTCTCGCCACACCGTTACCTCTTCGGTGAGTGGTCCGCGGGGGCGCATTTATGAGGCTCCTAAAGACAACTCGGATCCATCGCTCCTTGTACAATGGCCTGAGACGCAAGTCTCATATGACGGGCACTTGGCAGTCAGTATTCCACTTTCCTTTTTCTAAGCTTTCCCTTTTAGAAATTTTTCTTGTTACCTGCATGTATATACACTGGTTTAATACAGGCCATGATGATTAAGAATAGGGGTGGATAATGCCATTTGGAGGAGGTGATCAGGTGCGTCACACCAGGGAGTCGTATCCGGGAACTGCTAGAGCCTACTGGTTTTGTCTACTTCTTAGGGATGAAGATGCCTAACCAGGACAACATGAAATTTATCAAGGCTTTGACTGAGAGGTGGTGGGATACCACTAACACCTTTCATTTTGCTTGCGGGGAGATGACTTGCACTCCACTTGACTTGTACATGATCACGGGGATTCGTTTTGGGACTTGGGCCCTAGATATGTGCAATGACTGGAGGGAGACCCTTTCCTCTGAAGAGACCCAATTTATGATTGGCTTCGATCCTCCTAGTGATAACATCTATGTCAGGCGCACCTTTCTTCACGAGAAGCTAGACTGGTTGGCTGCAAACGACTTTGCTTCTGACAAGATCGTTGCTCGGTTGTGTCTGCTGGTCATTATTGGTTGTACCTTCACCCATAATATGAGGGACATGGTGGACTTGAATGTCCTAGCCAGCTTGGCCCACACTGATGCATGGGACCAGTATTACTGGACATGGTGGACCAAATTTTATTTTATTTTCTGCCATGCAAATTAATTCATGAAATTTAATTTATTCCCGCAATTTATTTCCAAGTGAATTTTAAATTTAATTTTAATACCATTAATTAAAGTTTAATTTTCTGCAATTTAATTTCATTGATTGATTTAAATTTAATTTTTATTCCATCTATTAAAGTTTAATTTTTTGCAATTTAATTTTTATACCATTGATTCAAGTTTAATTTTCTTCAAATTTAATTTTCATGCCATTGATTCAAATTTATCTTCATGCCATTGATTCAAATTTAATTTTTATGCCATTGATTGATTCAAGTTTAATTTTCTGCAATTTAATTTTTATGTCATTGATTTAAGTTTAATTTTCATACTATTAATTGATTCAAATTTAATTTTCATGCCATTGATTCAAATTTAATTTTTATGCCATTGATTCAAATTTTAATTTTCATGTCATTAATTGATTCAAATTTAATTTTATACCATTGATTCAAGTTTAATTTTCTGTAATTTATAATTTTATGCCATCAATTGATTCAACTGGCCAAAATATATGTCTTTCATTCTTTACTTGTTTTCTGTTTTGAAAAGATTTTTTTTTTAGCATAGAAAACTTGTAAAGAGGGGCAACTGTAGACACCATATTTTGTTCAATCAATTTTAATTATTTTAAAAAATATAGGAAAAATTTCAAAAAATAAACAGTTGAAATAATTGAAAATCTCAAGTTTTAAACAAATCTTTATTTTTTGAAAATTTTCCTATATTTTTGAAAATAATTAAAATTGTCTGGACAAAATATAGTGTCTACAATGTGGATTTTATTTATGTTGTTCTGACAGCTCTGTGTCACAGATTTGGGCCTATGAGTACTTCCCCTTTATTGCCCCTGAGCTGATTAGGTAGCAGTTACAGGACTTTCCGGCTGGGGTGAGATGGGCGGAGCTGAACTAGGGTGCCCCACGCAAGCATAGCCTGCTGACTACTCGGGCATTCTTCGATCATTTAGATGATCATCAGGTATTTTTCTTGTCTTTTACCTCCTTCCTGTTGTCTTGTTCTGACTCGTTTGTCGATTTTCCATGGTAAATTGAAAGGGCTTTTGGAGAGAGGATTTTGTATGCTCCCTATACGAATTTTACAGAGGCCCTTTCCCGCAGGTGATCATTATTGCGATCTCCATACTTTTGGTTGTACTACTTGGGCGAGAGGGTTCATTTCCAGACCATAGGATCCTAGTGTGTACCCATCCTTCCGCCAATTGATATGCATTTTGAGCCTAATGTTCGGATTTCCAAAGAGTTCTTTAATGGCAGAGAGGCGTATCTATATCAGCGTCCCAACCTGATCTACTTGGAGTTCTGTGATTGATTCCTGATGCATGAGATTACACCACGGGGATGCTCTTCTACTACTTTCGCCCATCCGAGAAAGCCCATTCCCCCGGTAGTTTCTGAAGCTCCTACCGCTAGCTTTTATAGTGGCCCTGCTCTTGGCCATGGCGGCCGCGACCTAAGCCATATTCCTGTTGCGATGCTCTTGGACACAAAATTTCGTATATTAGAGGAGATCTTTTACTATGTCCCTGATGGCTTTATGAGGGTGTGGCATTTTCCTGATGTTGTTCGTTCAAGTACATGACCTATCCTTGAAGACATGGAGGTATGGCTTTTTACTTATCCTTCCTTCGGAAAAGATCTTTAGGTAGGAGTTTCATTGCATTTCCTTATGCTTGGAAAGGATCCAAAGCATCTGACGTTTACCTCCTATTTTTGGAGATACCTAAGGGGTTCACCCAACGTAATTACCTTATCTCCTGTAAGATGGAGAACGCCATTTTTGGCCTTCTCACGTGCCTTGACATGTCAAAGTCATAGGAGTCAGGTAAGGAGGTTGCCCCTCAGAGGCGACAGAGAGGAGGCCGGCCCTGATTGATCGCTAGTGGCGAGGCTGGCGCTAACTTTTGGATGACTGCATTTGTTTTTGTTGTCTCTTTTTTTTTACTCCCCTGGCAAGAGACACTACTTCCACGGATGATTGTATTATCATTACTATGCATTGATGTATGCATTTTTATTTTATGTTATGTGTTTTGATGATGACGATGATGCGTGCTCATGTATGCATGATTTATTATGTGACTCTTTCGATGCTCACTCTACTATGTATGCTTATGTGTCATGAATACGTGTTATGCAGATGAAAAATTATGAATGTATGTTGTGTATGCAATTATATGTGTAAAGGATGCATGACCTAAGACTCGACTTCTGCAGAATTATGGCTCTTTTTTTTTTGTTACTTCCGCTTAGCCTCGGTCCCCAAAAACTTTTAAAACATCTCATTTTGAATTTTCTGTCCTAAGAAGGGAAGAAAACAACTTGGATTCGTACTACGGGGCCCAAAATTGTGTTGTGGGGACCAGAAAACTGAAAGAGGCAAAAAAAGCTGCAGCGTTTGCTAGAAGGATTGGTTGATCTGCAGGACCTATGCACGAATCCGCCTTCTTTTGTGGCGACGGCTGCTAGGTGAAATGGCAGATCCGCCTAGAGTAGTAGCGGATCCGCTAAAACATATGGCGGCTGATATGTTTTCTAGGCTGTTTTTCTCTTTCTTTTTGATGTACACTCACTTGCTTATAAATATGATCCTATTTCGAGGCAGCTAACATTTTTCCTTGGTTTTCATATCGAAACTCTGCTCGTTTCTTAAATTTTTCTTTAGTTTTCATTATTTTGTACTTTGTTTGCTTATTTTCTTTTGATTTTTGCACTTATGAAGCCATATTTCACTCATAGCATGCACTTATGGACCAAGAAACTTGAGAAAGTGGAAAGGATCAACTTGAGGAGATATGGTATTGTGGCGATGGTGACACTGCGGGGAGTACGAGTTGATTGGGATTTTCTGAGGGCCTGTTTTAGGTTCTGGGACCTGGTGGCCCATATTTTTCGCCTTGGTGCGGCCATAGAGGAGCTATGCCTCACCTTTGAGGAGTTCAACACCATACTTGGCTGTGATCCTGAGGCAGTTCTGGTGGTGCCAGAGTTCAGAGTGTGGTATTTTTGAATTTTTCAAGAGTTTTTGGACTTGCCTGAGGATGTTGCGAGCCAGATGGTTGTTGATGGTCAGGTGGACCTGACTGCAATGATTGCAAAGTTTTAGGATGTTAGTGACTCTGGGGACATGAGGAGATATAGACTGAGGATGAGGGCTCTGGTTTTCTGTTTGATGGCGGGGTATCTGTTCCCTCGTTCCGTTGGATGGGGCGATGCTATAGTGACGGGCTTAGTACTCCAAATGGAGCAGAGCCGCTTTATGACCGGGGCTATTTTCGTCGAGACATTATTAAGCTTGGACTATAGTGTTTGGGGCCTAGAGATATAGACTGTTTCTCCCATGACACTCTAAGTGAGGAAAAAGTATGTTTATTCTTACTTTTCCTATCATTGGTATTTTGTGAATGTCTGATTCTGTATTTTGGGTTTCTTTGCAGGTTTGGCTCATGGATCACCTCAGGGTCGTGGCTGCCTCGACGAGGAGTCCTTACACGGCTTCTCAGTACCGCATGCGACCCATCTTAGTTCGTCAGGGTTCAATCAGAGAGTGGAAGGGTGGTTGCTGGAGCTTGCCCCAGAGGACATATTTTGGCATTATCAGTCGTATGGTATCAAATCCTTCATGACCATGAGTCAAAGGTATCGGGTAGTCTATTTGCTGGGTCTGAGCTAGACAACATTTTACCAGAGGACGAGGGTTTTGAGGAAAATAGGTCAAACTCAAGATGTGCCCCTCAGTTGTACCTTTTCTTAGAGCTTGCGCAGATCACAGCTCCTATTGCCAAGGTCGTTAGGGGTGGTTGGTTGAGGGGTCATCATGCTGTATGGCCTGAGATTGCCTTTCAGAGTATAGAGAGATACAGTGGTTGGTTGGCTGAGGTTATTTGGCCAGTTGAGAAAGAGCATCGGGCTGTATTGCTGAGGGAGATAGAAGGTGACACCACAGAGGAGGGAGATATTACTAGGGGTGCTATTGATGATAAGACAGCATGACAGATAGAGGGAGAGACATGACCTTCAAAAGAGGCTAGAGGAGCTACAAGGAGCTCGACACTACAAGTTGCATCAGTGACTCAGGCTGCAGTGGTGGTGACAGAAGAGACCATGACTGCAGTGAGGAGGCAAGGGGACACTACAGTCATGGTGCATAAGAGGGTTTTATACTGCAGCTAGGGCAAAGAGGAGGACTTCTTTTCCTCGGGTTCCTAGGAGAGTTCCAACTTCTGTAGCGGGGACTGGTTATCGGGCTACTACTGCACAGAAGGGGATCTCAAGGAGCAGTTCTAGAGCTACTAGGACTTAGGTTAGGACTTTTGGGATGACTGTGGGGGTCAGCTTAGGTTCTGCTAGTGCTTCGCCTACTACAGATGAGGGAGCTACTTAGACTTAGAGGACAGACATGACACTGGAGGAGATTCATGAGATTGTGAGAGGTTCAAATTCTGATGACAGCACACGAGATGTGCATCACAGGAGGAGGAGGAGGAGAGTAGTCTAGACTCAGGCATGATGATGACATCTAGTTTTTTGCTTTGTAGCTGCTTAGGACTTTTGTTGTAGGTTTTTTTATTTTTGTTCATGCTTGCCAGCTTATATGATTACGATACAATATAAGCTATAGATGACATAAGAAAGGGCTATCCTTTTTGTGATGATGGATTGTATTTTGTAAAATCTGATCATCAATATACGAGACATCTTTTATTTTGCTCTAACTTTTGCCTAAGCCACCCTTTCGAGTTTTCAACTTAGCAAGCACTTCTCATTTATTTATTTATTATTTTTTTTGTTGGCTCTAATTTTTGCCTAAGCCATCCTTTCGAGTTTTCAGCTTAGCAAGCATTTTCTTTTTTTATTTATTTACTTTTTTGTTTAGGCAAAAGAATCAAGTGAATGATGCATTAGGCATAGAGGAAATGAGAATGAGATGCTTTGTCATGTGGACAAAAATATTTTTGTACTATGATTTGGACCGCACCCGAGTCAAGTTGCCAACATATCCTTTACATCATTTTTTTGTCATTTTCTTTTAGGAAGAATCAGGTCCACGTAGTTTGATTCTAGATGCATTTGAAAAAATAGAAACTAAATGTAGACATCAATTTCAGACAAAGTATATCTTCAACTAATCTAGGTTGCAAAGGTTGGAGAACTCATTCCCATCTACGTCCATAAGGATGGTGCCTCCGTCGGATAGGATCTTCTTAAGCACGTATAGCCCAGCCCAGTTTGGTTTGAACTTTCCTCTTGCATCATGCACAAGAGCTTGGATCTCTTTCAAGACCAAATTTTCCTCTTGCATACCCCTATCTTTCACCTTTTTGTTGAAATGTTTGGCAAGTTTCTGTTGATAACCCTGAATCCTATACATAGCATCCATTCTCTTCTCATCGATGGCATTCAACTGGTTATGATAGCCCCTAATCCACTCTGCTTCGCTTAGATGGCTTTCTCTCATCTCCCTAGCAAAGTGGATTTGCATTTCAATAGGGATTGCAACTTCCATCCCGTAGACCAAAGCATATGGGGTTGCTCCTGTCGGAGTGCGGACAGTGGTTTTGTATCCCCATAAGGTAGCAGAGAGATGTTCATGCCAGTCTTTATGCTTCACGATAGTCTTTTGCAGAATGGTCTTGATGGTCTTATTGGCAGCCTCAACTGCCCCATTAGTCTGTGGCCGATAGGGAGAGGAGCGGTGATGTTGAATTCCTTCTTTCTAGAGCAGTCGAACTACTTCTTTCTAAAACTGGAAGCCATTATCAGTGATTATCTCAAAGGGGGTTCCAAACCGATAAAGAATATTGGTTTGGATAAAATTGGTCACCTTCTTAGAGTTCAAGACCTGATATGATGCCACTTTAATCTATTTTGTGAAGTAGTCTACAGCTACCAGAATGTACTCATGACCATTGGAAGACTTCGGGGAGATTCTTTCAATGATGTTTATGCCTCAAGTGGCAAAAGGCCATGGTGTCGCTATTGGATTTAGCAGAGTAGAAGGCCAATGCTCTAGTTTGGCGAAGATTTGACACTTATGACATTTCTGTACATACTTCGTACAATCCTCATTCATGATCAGCCAGAAATAACCCAGATTCATTATTTTTTGAGCCAAGGCAATTCCATTCATGTACGGGCCCCCTTCTCTGCCATGGACCCATTTCATAACCCGCTGGGCTTCCTCTTTAGTCACACATCGCAGGTCGATGTTGTCCCAGTCTCTTTCCTACAATAAATCCCCATTGGGTATGAAGTTAGCAACTAACTGTCCTTCAGTTTGCTTTGGAGGCTCCTTTTGGGTATTTTCCATTTTGAATGTAATTGAGAATGTCCCAAAACTAAGGTTTTGTGTCGGTTAGCTGAAGATTTATACACACGGTGTAATACCCGGGCTATCGCCTCACTTCAATGACAACAGGCTTGTGTATTTCATTGTCACTCACATCTATCATTGAGGCTAAGGTGGCTAGAGCATCGGCAAACTGGTTCTTTGCCCTTGGCAGGTAGTGAAAGGAGAGTTTTTGAAAACTTTCAGCTAAATCATTCAGGCGTCGATGGTAAGGAACCAAACACTCTTTTCTTATCTTCCACTTGCCAAGGGCTTGGGAGACAATCAGGTTTGAGTCGCCGTAGACTTCGAGGTAATCTATTCTCATGTTGATAGCCACCTCTAAGCCGGCTATGCATGCTTTATATTCAGCCTCATTATTGGTCACCTCAAAAGCCAACTTGATTCGCCATGGATAGGTGATCTCCCTTTGGGGTGAAAAGAACTATTCTGGCTTCATAGCCTTTTCTGTTAGACGCACCATCAAAGAATAACTTTCATACTTCAGGGTCTATTGTCAGGATATCCTTATCTAGGAATTTAGGCTTGAATAGTTCACCCTCTATAAGGGTTGCAGCCAGTTGGTCGGCGATTATGCTTCCTTTTACTGCTTTTCTCGGAACATACTTCAGGTCGAATGCTACAAGTGCTGCCATTCATCGTTCCATTTTTCTTTCAAGAACCGATTTCTTCATAAGGAATTTCAAAGGGCTCCTATCAGCTAGCACATGAGTTGTGTATGAGCATAGGTAATGCTGGAGTTTGTGACATACCCATACCAAAGCTAAGCATAGTTGCTCAATCTGATTATAGCTGAGCTCGTGAGCCAACATACGTTTGCTTAGGTAATAGAAGACATTTTCTTTGTAAGAGTCTAAGATATTCTGAGCAAGCATTGCACCTATAGCTTCTGGAGTAATAGATAAATAGAGCAGTAAAGGCTGACCTGGCCTTGAGGGTTGCAGTACAGGCGAACTCAGTAGGTACTCTTTGATTCTGTCAAAGGCTCTTTGGCATTCCTCATTCCATTACTTAGAGGCTCCTTTTTTCAGTAGTTTGAAAACTGATCCGCAGACATCAGTCAGTTGTGCAATGAAATGACTGATATACTGCAGGCAGCCTAGGAAGCCTCTGACCTTCTTTTCAGTTTTAGGAGGTGGCATTTCTATGATTGCCTTTGACTTGGCGGGATCCACTTCTATGCCCCGTTGGCTGACTAGATGTCCGAGGAAAACACCTAAGGAGGCACCGAAGACACACTTGGCTGGGTTCAGCTTGAGGTTGTTGATAGTTGTATATGCCCTAGGAGCCATATAATAGTTATGTAATAGTAGATATTAATTCCCAATGGCATGATAAATATATTGATTATTTGAAAAGAGTTTCATATTATTGAATATAGTCCTTAAGTATCTTGTGAGAGGATCTATTCTCAAGTGTTGAGAATATGAGTGACAGATTGCTCTCAAAACAAATACTTTAAATATGTTCATGGTCATAGGATTAATGAATGGACATCATTAATTCCGGAAGACCATCACCTCTGTTTATTTTCTATAATTAGTATGTGATACTTATGATTATAGAGGCAGTGAGTCGCATGCTGCTTGACATGTGATGTCGATACAAACATGTGGATATTCATAGGATGAATAGTCGAACTGTGACGTTAGATGACAATAATATGGAGTTTTACTGCTTGTCAATTATTTATCATCTAGGTAATAATAGTGCATATAGTCCTTTGACTTGAGGGATACTGTATCTTATATATATGTGATTAGGATTTATTACTGCTTACATAGACGTGCTATTCATGTACGGATATATGGCATGTGATGGTTCTAATTAGTTATATATGAAGGTAAGTGATCGCCAA
>CATKHJ010295943.1:0-15771 GCA_949750685.1 Vernicia montana | reverse complement strand
TCATATATATATTTCAGCCATGAATGTCAAAGGAGGGGAAGGAATTTTCTTGCTTGAATTCTAGAATAAATAGACTTATTTATATTTGGAATTATTAAATCTTGTTATGATTTAAAAAAATATTAAAAGAGAATTAAAGTTTCTATACCCATATAGATATTCAGCCAACTAGGATTTGGAGGAAGGAGAAATGGTTTTGATGTTTTAATTGAATGGATGAAGTTGAGACTATGTCCATATAATGAATTTGATCTTGGTTTGGAGTAGAAATTGAACTTGAACTAGGGTTTCCTTTGTCTCCCTAATCAGCCAAACATGAAATTGACAGTATAATATGTTTAATTTTAATTAATAAATGATGTATATATAATTTAATGTGACATAAATAGAGTAGTAAAGTAATTAATAGAATGAATATGGAGAACAAGAGTTTCTATATATAAAGATATATAAGTCCGATCATTACTAGGGTCTTGAACTCTAGCTCTATAATTTGTTATAAACCAACAATTAAACCTATGACTTGTATAGATATGCTAAGATATGATACAATTTGAAAATTTAACAAAGTTTAACCTCGGTTTAGGCTTGAGTCTATTCGGCCAAGTTGTATATATGTGTATATGATATTTGATAATACTATTGATTATGTGAATAAGTTAATTTTTATATGTTAGATCTGAATTGATTAGTTATTGATAAGAGTAGGCGATGTTTAGTTTTAGGTTGGGATAATAAGATTGATACTTAAGGAATTTATAATGAAAATTAGGTTTATTTTAAATATTATGTATCATTGTGCAAAATGTGAATAGAATGTGTGATGATTGATGTAGAATCAAGGGAAAATTAGGATAACCAAGATAAAGATGGGGATCAAGAGAATGAACTCCCATTTTGTCTAAGCTAAATATTATGAGCTAAGGCGACGAGGTGAGTAAATAATTTACTAGTATGGTATGTGCATTCCATTGCATTTCAAAATCAGTATGAACTTTTTGATATGAAAAAATCCTAAAAGTTATTGATATTATTGAATCCAATGATCCTTAATATTATTGATATTATTGAAACCACCGATCCTTGTTATTATTGAATCCATCGCTCCTTGAAAATCCTAGCTATTCATGTGTTATTCGATTGATTAACTCTTAAATTTATTGTTATACGTTGCTACTAGGGTTTCTCATTGACATTGTTCACCTCATTGTTGACCTGAAATGAATCGTATTTCTTGAACTCACGTGATAATGAAACTAATCTATATGTCTATTGTTACTTGAACATCTCCAAATGATATATGCTACATGTGATATATAAGATTCTATTTGCAAGCAGAAATCTCCTACTGATGTCGGTAACATCAGAGCCTCTGCACATGGTAAAACTCATTGATGGGGTGTACGCATCCGAACCTTAGCTAGAAAGAATTTGATGGTCTTAGCTGTAAGACCTGATCAGTCTTACACTTTATATGTGTTATATGTGAGAGTAAGCAAATCGTAAGCTGCTACTCTATCTTTATATGTAGAAAGCACTCCGTTTATAAATTATTTAATTTCTGCTAAAAGATATGAGATTCATAAATGCTATTTCATAATGAAATCATTTGTTATCAATACCTATTATTGTTTATCTTCTGTCAGCATATCATGTTAGTAGGTTATTTGCTCACTGAGATTATTCTCACTCCGTGTTTTATAATGTTTTTCAGGTAATAGACATATATGAATGAGGTAAATCTCAAGTTCCTTCTTCACTTAAGAAAAACAAAGTTGTTGAAGTTTAGGTCTTGTTCTTTAACTCAAAATAACTATGTAACTTGAAGTTATCTTTAGAGCTCCATGGTTATTATGGGTATAGTATTTTGGTATATTGAATTTTTTTTTGCCAAATTGGTATATTGAATTAAAATTATGTAAATAATGTTAAGTACAACACTATTTGTACGAATATTTATGATGTAACTAATATGCTTATAATGATGTTCATATGAGATGAATGATGTTTATAAGTAATGAAGATATATGAATCATGAATTGTGGAGAATGTGATATTGAAATGAATAATTGATGGTATAAGGTGTATGTTTTGAAGTATTAGAGTTATATGAAGGTTGCGTGTCTTGGGATAGTGTTATGTGTAGTTGACACTCTGCCAGATTTTTGATATATTAGTAGTAATGAGTGTGTTCTATGGGTGTTTTGTGCCTTAGCGGTTACCCATGTCCTAGAACAGTCGCGACTCTTGAGTTAGGTCGTGACATAGATTTACTCTTGCTCTAGTTAAAACTCTTCTAAAGAGAGGAAAGAAGAAATAACTTTCACTTGGATCATTGAGTTTCTTTTAAGAACTTGTGATTTCTTTGAAGAAATGAAAGAAATCTGGGTTGGATCGAGAGATCTTGAAAGAAAATGAAGAATTTAGATTTGAGAAGAAGTACAAGTGTTTGGTATACTCTGGAATGGTCTGGATGTCTTTAAATAAAGAGAAAATGAATAAAAAAAATTATTTTAGGCCAAATTACTATTCATTGATAGTTTACAGGTGACACGACATGTCACTTGCAACATGGGCGTGTTGGCCACTGCCAAAATTCCATACATACTCATGTAATTCTAATGTAACTCGTAGACAAGAACTTAAACTTATCTATTCGTTGTACAATGTTATTTGACATAGTGCCTCTTAGTTCACTTCGTATATCTATACAGGCATATCTGCCTCGATACCGAGTTTCTCAACTTGTCTTTCTTGTACCGAGCTTGTCTCTCTTGTACAGAGCTCGTCAGCTCGCTTCTCTTGTACTGAACTCCTCTGCTCCCTTCTCTTGTACCGAGCTCCTCTACTCGCTTCTCTTGTATTGAGCTTCTCTACTCGCTTCTCTTATATCGAGCTCGTCTTCTTGCTTCTCTTTTATCGAGCCCGACTTCATCATCGTCATTAAATTACAAATGTATAACAAGCGTTCACTTCTGCTTGACTGCCTTGGAGTGTAACGAAGGTGATTGGCTTGTAATGAGGGTGACACTTTCCGTAACGAGCATTCACAACTTGTAATGAAACATGACTTTGCTCTCTGTTATAAATTTTGAAATTATAATGTTTACACATACTTAAGAAACATTGCAAATAACAATAACTTAGGGTATTATAATAATTTTAACAAATAATAATTTTTTTTTTAATTTTGAACAAGTAATTGTTTTCTTAAAAAGTGACAATAATGCTACAAGTAATTATAATAATATATTAATTTTTAAAAACTTTATATTGATAAAGGTAAGACTTACACTATCACAAATGGTATAGTGAAAAAATTAATACTAATTACTTAAATATTCATGATAAAATTTTGACTCATTCACTATTTTTATTAATGCAATTAATTACATAAATTTTTAATTAATTTATATTTTTCTATCAATTTTAATTTATTTATATTTATATCATTTTTATAATTTTATTTTTTATTTTCACATGCTATATACCACAAAGTTTCACGTGCAACGCACGTATTAAGTGAGTAGTTTCAATAAGTGAAAATATTAAGGCATTGTTTAGTTATGAAATATATTTTTTATTTTCTTTTTCTAGTTTTTATTTTCATTTTCCAATTTTCTGTATTTCCATTTTTCAAATTGAAAATTAGAAAATAAGAAAATATGGTAAGATTTCTTTCCACTTAAAGTTTTCACTATTTCTCAATTTCCATTTTTATTTCTAAGATTCTTTTTTTTAAATATATAACTATTATTTTTCATAAATATTTATTTTAAAGGAGAGTGGAAAACATCATAAAGTAGTTTTTCATAATATAGTGTAATTTTAAAAAACTTGAAAATTTATTTTCAAATTTTCCATTTAGAAAATTTTGATAACTAAATATCAAATTCCAATTTTCTATTATCTTGTAATAATTTTTTAAAAAACAGGCTAAATTCTATAACTTTTCCCTATTGTCTCAGCAACCAAAAAGTATAAACTCAAATCCAAAACTTCAAATAAGGAAAGATCCAATAAAATCCAACAATGATCATGAACCCACCAACCAAAACATAAAAAAAAAATAAAGAAAAAAAAAACTAACCACAGAGCATATCTTTTAACTGTAGAAATAAAGAATATGTAGTTTAAGTTTGTTGTTTAAGTAAGATACATATCTTTGAACCCTCATACTTTAAGTCTATGTTTGTTAAGATGTAATGAAGCATGTAATAGAATCACCATTACATTACATGTTTCATTACTTTGTATGGTAGTGTAAAAATATTTAATGTAATGTAATAATAAATACATCATGTAATCAATTATCTTTAATTTGATGTAATGCTCAATACACAAAAAAAATATATGCAATCATGATTACTTACAATATATTTATATTTATTTTATTTTTTTATTCTTTTGTCAATATAATTCAACACCTCAAACTATTACCAACCACTCATTACCATCATCATCCGATGGCCGGTCACCAGATTCCTGTGACTAATGATCGGATTTTGATGACCTATTACTGGATTCCGGCGACTGATGACCTAATTTCGGCGACTAGATTCCAACGACAGTCATCGGATAACATAGTAATGAAATAATTATTACATTATATTACATTACATTGCAATTTTCATTATATTACATGATTGATTACATTATATTTCATTATGCCATACCAATCATAGCCTAAAGTTACAAAAAAGATAAATTTTTAATAAAAAAAAAAGGTTCAAAATTTTCATCAAAATTGCAATGATGGGCTGTAATTTTGAAATGTTTGTGATTTAAGGAAGATACATAAAGGTTTCAAAAATTTCATGAAATTTACAATTATGGACTGTAATTTTAAAATGACTAATAATATTATAGAGTATACTACTACGGGGAGTAATATCAACCAGAAACTGTAAAAAGATAAATGTATGGTTTAAGTAAGGTTCTTTAGTTTTATTTATTTATTATAGCTAAGATTCAAGATTTTTGCTACTATAATTATAATTTATCACAACAAAATAATGGATTTTACTACTTGATGAGAGATAAAAATACCCTTAATATTAAATAGGCTCAGAATAGACAAAAGCTCACAAGTTAATCCAATACCCAGCTAGGATCCAAGCCCACTGAAGAAGCTCATCTGAACCAAGCCTAGGAGAAGGGCCTCTTACACCTGGTCGTCCAAAGGATTTCACCTTCGCCTTCACCTTTTGGCTTCACCAAGCCATCTCACCAAAAAGCTTGCTAGGCAAGCTTCCCAATTGTAATAGACATCACTCAATGTCGACGTCAGCTTGCCAATGTCAAAGCATACACGTTTCTAGATGGCGCTGCCCTTACCTAATACATTCTCTCTCCAATCACGTCCCATCAACTGCCAAAAAGGTAGTCATCCGCCCACTCCGCTCCACTACTAGCAATAGGCCTGCACCAATCTGTAGCAGGGCTAGGGCAACACATACTTTTTCACCCACCATGTAGCAGCCACGTAAGCCCTACAACCAAGGCATACAAAAAGGAAGGATCAATAACTGATCCAGGTAGATTGAACTCTACAACTCTCTCACCTCCTTTCTCTCACTAAAAAAGCTCTCATGCACAAAGTAACAAAAATATCCTTTCTACCGGCTATCACAGGCAAAACTCTATACTAATTTGAACGTCAGAGGTTCTTTGCTAGGCACAAGGCCTGGCCCTCTTGACCATTCCTTTTCTCTTGCAGGCACCTAGTTCATAGGCCCAATAAAGGAGATCCAGCCCAATATCATTTATTTGATCAAGCTCCTATCACTTTGGATCTGTGCGTTATGTCACCTCTATCTTCTGTGGTTGTGATTCTGCCTCCACTTACGGCCGTGTCCGGCTCACTCATCGCGGCGTTCTATGTCCATTGCTGGCTTGGATCGTTCGTCGGTGGGTGGGGGAGATTATGCCTAGTAAAGGCTTGTGTGGCTTGGTTTGAGCGCTTATAGTGTTTGTACATCTGAGTTTGCTGAGCCTCATAGCCAATTATGGTGATCTTTTCCTCCTCAAAATCTTGCCGATCTGTGGTAGAGGAGGGCCGATCTACCATTCTTTCGCTGTAAATGTTGTTTTGTTGCAGTGGAGGATAGATCTTCAAATTTCTCAGTACTTTTCTCTCCCAATGAGTTCATCAACTGTGTCATTGGTGGTGCCTTGTCAATCACCGACACTGATGCGGTGGTCGGTGATAAAGAATGTGGCTTCTGGTAGGTGGTCCGGCTCCAAAGGCATTAGTGGAATCGAATTTATTTCTCAGGTCTCTGGCCTGATTCTTATTTGGGCTTCTAGCCCAAGTCATGTAAACCCAATTTTGGATAGTTTGTTGTCTTATCCTTTATGAATTTTTCCTGTTGGGCCTCAATTATTGTACTGGACTTGGGTTTCTACCCTTATTAATGGCTAAGCATAATTTCTTTGGGCAAAAAAAAAAAAAAATTATGGCTCAGGGTTGCTATTCATGAAGCTATGGAGCAACAAACAATATCCATTGCAAAAGCAAAGAATTGAATTACATAATAACTTATTCATATTGTCACAACAATAAAACTTTTATTACCGTGCGTTTGGATGATGGAATTTAAAATTTCACATTTGAAGTTCTAACATTTAAAATTTGATTATTTTGATGACATAGGATTTAAAATTTCAAATCTTTGTATTTGAAATTTGATTATTTGGATGAGAGTGGTAAGGATTTAAAATCAAATATTTTAATTTAATTTTTAATAAAAAAAATTACATATTTATTTTTGCCACTTAATTGACATAATTATTTTTTATTTAATTATTAAGATAATTTTATGAAATAAACATATCTAAAATATTTTTTTAAATTATTATCAAAATAATTTGTTGCTTGGCTTGGTCCCAATTCTAAAGTCTTAAATATGATTTCAATATCATTAAAACCCGAAAATTTTGAGATTATAAAAATAATTTTTTTTCATGATATTGATATTGATGCTACATATTATCAATATCATGAAATCTCAAATTTTATGAACCGGACAAATTCTAAAGCGAAAAAAGAATGATTTGTTAAAAAAAGGAATGATTTGTTTATATAAAAACTGAGATTTAAAAATAAAAAGATAATTTTTATTTAAATTCTAATATATGATAAGTAGCGAAATTTATTCTTAACAATATATATATTACAAATATTAAAATGCTCGTAAAATGAAAAATGAGTTTAGAGCCGGAAAAAAAAATTTGAACCACATTTCAAAAAACACCTTAAACATTGACTGTAGCCCAAAAATCTCACCAGTCGTATAGACAATGGTTTGGGGTCTGTTTCCCGCCGATCCTCTCTTAGGTCAATTACCTCTTCCTTTTGTCTTCAATTTCTCTATTAGGGTCTGTAAATCCCTAATTGCTTGCCAATTTTATAGACTTTCTCATTCATAATCAGTTTGATTATGGAGAATTTGATTAAATTCCATTTTCAGACTTCAATGGAGGTTTTTTTTTTTTTTTTTATGGACTTTCTGTGATCATATTTTTCTAAACCCTATAATATAACAAGAGATTGTGTTCTTATGATGTTCTTCTTCTAATAAGGAGTTTGTTGATGCTTATTGTTGTGACAGGGGAAGATAAATACTATATCTTTACTAAGGGAACATACAAAGTCGGTCGAAAAGGTACTCCAGATTGTGGTTCTGCAACTTTGCTTGCTTGTAATTGTTGTTTTTGTATTTTTTTTTTTGTTGATAAAATGTGGGAGCTTATGCCTGACTGCTTAATATACTGTGTTTCAGTACTGTATAAATTTAATGGCCTTGTGCTACTACTTTTAATATGACCCTTAATGACTGAAATATTCAGATGTTGGATTTCAAGGATATGTAAGAGTTTCTGTTGATTGCCTAAAACTTGTAAAATTATCAAGGTTCTTTGCATTTACATTAAAAAAAAAGAAAAGAAAAGAAACTTGGAATAGTTATAATTTTACACTTTCATTTTTCAAAATGATATTTTCTTTAATCTACATGCAAAAAAATGGTTTAGTTACTAGTTGCCTGTCCTTGCCTAGATTTCCACTAGTAAATAATCCCACTGTATTTTAGGCTTCCTTGACTCAGAGAATAGTTTCAGTTGCATACTGAGCTGTCCAAGAGTAATTTAAAAAGCACCTCTTTTCTGTTAGCTGTTCCAACTTTGCATCCTGGGGAAAGTGTCTTTGAAAGCTTCATATGTAGCATCATTTGTTTTTATCAAATTGAAATGATGATTTCAATTTCTGTAGGTTGCGATGTAATTATTAATAAAGACAAAGGAGTTTCTAGAATCCATGCTGAGATAGTTGTTGATGAAATGACTTCACTGAGCCCCATGCAGAGCAAGTCTGAATGGTCCTCTGGAATTCGAATTAGAGATTGTTCAAAGTATGGGACATTCATTAACAAGAATCTTGGGTCAAAGGAAAAGGTTCACGAATTCACAAATAAAGAAACAACATTAAAAGATGGGGACCTTGTTTCTTTTGGGACTGGTAATGCAACATACAGGCAAGTCAATACTTTTCTACATTTAGCCTTTTGGTTTCTGCATGTTTACTTTCAATTTGGCTTGTGAGTAGATGTAGTTTTACTGTAACAGTATTTCTGTGAACTGACATGATCACCAGCAAATGTATGTTCTGTAGGATTTATAGATTAACTCTAGATGGTATTGAAAAATTTCAAATGCTGATTAAGATCACAGAGAAATTCACTGCCATGTTCCACTGCAATGTAATTATAACTTATCTTTTTGGAACTAAAATCTGCAGGTTCTCTTTTGTTCCACTCAATTTTTTTGTCTACTGCTCTGAGTCATTGCAAGTGAATCATCCCCTTCAAGACACAGTTTCATCAATTGGTTAGTGGGACAGACCTTGTCTATCTGACATGTCTATATGTTCTAAAATATATTCATGTTATTTATTTACTCATTTGGAATTTTTTTTTTTGTATGTTGTTTTCCCCTCTATGTTTTCATTTAAATATTCCCTGCATAATTGTCTATGCAGTCTTCAGGATAAATTGTCAGTGACATATATTATCATTGAAAAGGAAAAGAATAAATGAAATGGGTGGTTAAGCAATAATTTCTAGAATTTGTGATCAGAATTATAGCTGTTGACAGGCTGAATAGTTCTTTCCTGGTCTAGCATAAAAGGGTGAATATTTGGGATAATAATAAGGGCTGCTGCTAGTAATTGGCATGAGCTTGCCACTTGTCTAAGATTTTTATGTGCAATAGGTGTCTTCCAGGTTAGGAGCATAGATATCTGATCCGTAACAATAGTGGGTACAATGTAAATTTTTCTGAATCAAAACCAAATACATCTAATATCCTGTTGAAACAAAACAAAAGGAAGCTGGAATGAATTGAATGCAATCTCAATTTTAGGATCTCATGTGTCCTTGTGAAAGTTATGAGTTTTTATTGTATTTTTTTTTTTTGTATCTTAGGTGCTCGTGTTACTGACCAGTTAAGTGAAGAGTGCACGCATTTACTCGTTGATCATCAAATTCCAGTGAATAATGACGTAATTGATGCTATTGTGGCTAAGAAACCTATTGTTCTTTGGAGTTGGGTTGAGGTATGTAGTCTATATTCCATATATCTTCTTCTACGCGTGATGCTGCTGCTAAGTTGCTGTATTGAAGTTCAAACTTGTCAACCACTAATTTCTAAAAGTTAAGAATTTGTTGCTTTAATAAATGGATTGAGGATTAGAAGGCAACTGTTAAATATTTTTGCAAGCCATCTTGACAATTTCCTTGATTTAGCTTTGACATGTTTAAATCATTGAGAGTTTCTTGTAGGCTTATCTCTTTATGTTTTTATGTGCAATATTGTCTAGAGTAAAATTGATTATGAAATCATGATAAATTAGGATAAGAGTATGGGTGTTTATTCGTAGTGGAGTTCATTGCCATGAGGAACCAGCATATTTGAGATGGAAGTATATATGATATAGATAGTTTTTTAATCTATTTTTTATGATATTTACACTATGTTTGGTATAAATGAATCTAAAATGTAGTATTCATTTGGAAATGAATTTTCATGTTTGGTATGATAACTTTAAAATATGGAATTCAATTGTATTCCACATAATTTATGTTTTGAATAAAATTTAGAATTCAATTAAACATATGATAATTTCCCAAAGTACCTATAAAGAGGGAGGGAGGGAGATGGTATTTTTGCTGAGAGAGAGAGAGAGAGAGAGAGATGGTATTTTTGCCTAAAATTTAGTTGTATAAATTTTGTGGAATTCATTTCAAATTCCACCAATGTTGATAGAATTTGGTTTAATTATGTTCAATTACACAAATTTGAATTTGTAGTTTTGAAATGAACGTTTTTTAACATACCAAATATGAAAAACTGGGATTTCAATTGAATTCCACAAAATTTTATGGAATTCATTTATACTAAATAAGGGGTTAATATATCTTTAAAAGGAAGACCATATAATTTAAATGAGCTCATTTGGCATTGAAGTTAAAACTTTTTTTCTGGAAAAGCATCATTTTAGATGTTATTGGGAAAGTAGTTTGGAAGTGTTGTTTAACTGTTTTAAATTTTTTATAATTAGAACATGTGAATCTTAAAAACAAACTTTAATGACTTCTAATCAATATTTATCTACATATTTCTCAATAGCAACTCAAACAACAATGCTAAATAGATCATATAAACCTTTGTTACATTTATGTGCATCACTAAGTGCTTTTATCTTAAGAATAGGGACTGAAACTTGCATCATCTATGCTCAGTACTGTTATCAATTGCTCCATTATGTTTAGTTGGTTGCAGAAAGAGGCATTGGGTCAGAAATTCCCAGCTGGAGTTCGTAAGTATCATCTAGTTTTTGTTATGATGTTTATTAATGCCTTTGTGTAGTTTTTTTTATGAACCTGATTAAAATTTTTTGTTTCTACATTTTCTTCTCAGCCACATTCCAACATTAACAGTGGAAGGAGTATCAGTCAAAGTTGTGGACTCAACAACCCGTGCAAACTGTTTGAAAGGATACACCTTCCTATTGGAATCAACAAAAATGGTGATATATAGATCCCAAAATACTCTGTAAATCATGTTTTGCTCACTAATTGAATAACTTTTATGATTGCTTGTGACTCTACTAGGGAAGGGAAGTGTTCATTTGAGTCCATATATTCTTCAATTTCCTTGTGCTCCTCACACCCTGAATATATTATACTTAGGCTTTCATGGAACTTTTTATTTGGCCTTCTATTAACTTTTGCCAATGGAATGGAACCATAATGTCCTTGGATGGATAATTCCTTTGGCGTGCATAACTCCATCTGTCTCATGGGCCCATGGCTTCATCATCATTCCAACAGCCATCTACGCCATTGTTAGCTCTTCCAATATTGATAGAAAGCATTAGCTATATATGTTTTCTCTAAACCAAAGTTATCATCTTTTTCCATAGAACATCAAAGAAATCACCCTCTCAACATTACTTCTCTATCCTTCACAAGCACATTTCCCTTTTTCTTCCCAATGCTGAGAATAAGTATTGAAATTAATTTCGTAGTGTTATTAGCTTTAGCTTCTCGCTTATAGTCTTACTTATCGCCTAATTGCAATTGTGGACTCCGGTGAGTGGTCCTTTTTGATTCCAAGATTTGCTGTGCCTCTAATAACAAGTTCTAGATCCAGTTTATCCATAGAGCCTTCATTATATCTTTATGAAGTACTTCTATTCATGGAACACAATTGTCTTTGGATTCTAAAGATAATCAAGTTCTCTGTGTTTTTCTTTTTTATAGTTATGGAAATAGAATGTAATAAGGTTATGGTTTCAGTCTGAGTTGTGATTACAGCAAGTATTTGTCGCTTTGCATTAACATGATGGGAAGATGGCTTATTGTTTGACTATCAATATGGAGATGAAATTGTTGTTCTAATTGTAGAGATATTTATTAAGTTGAAGTTGGTTACTTTTGAAGATCTATGGAAAATATTTGAGAGAGAAATTAAATCCTGGGGTATTTTAATTTGGGGAATGCTTGAATATCCATGAGGATTTTGAAATTTTCAATTTATTTGCTTCAATTGGTAGTTTATGGTTTTCCTTTTGCTTTAGTGTTCATGTAGATTATATTGAGCTTGGGTTGACGAGAGAATGGATAGCTGTTGTTTTTTCCTTTTCATTTTGTTTTTTGGGTTGATAGAGAGCACGGTGCTGGTGTGGCTGTTGGATGTGATTGAATGAGGATGAGGTAGAATGAGATTTGTGCCATAGACAATTAGCAAATGCTGAAAATCTCAGCTCTAGGCTCTAGCATAACTGTAAAAATTGTCTAATCTCTTAATTGGTAGTAAATGATGTTCTATTTTGATTCCTTTTAGGGAGCTAACTGTTGTTTGTAGATCATTAAAATGATTTTTATGGAGTCTCAACAATTTTCTTTTGATCTGGATGGTTATTTATTTATTTTTTCCTCTTATACAGTATAAGTTTGGGGACAGGTTGCGGTCTCTGTTGGAAGTGGGTGGTGCAAATGTTATTTTCATTGAAGAATTTTGTTCGAGTAGCCAAGTATGCTGTTCACGCTTTTCTTTATATATTTGTTTCTAGTTTTTTGTTCACAAGTTGAGCATTTGTACTAAAGATAGCACATAGTTTCTATTGCAAACACTGAATTAGTATAGTATTTATTATATCTAATTCACCGAATTAGTATGTATATATACAGGTATAGGACTTCTATTCTAGGAAAGATAGCATAAAATCTGTCTACAAATCAGCCTATCAATCCCTGTGAATCAGAGAATATACACTTTCCTAATCTAATCATTATACAGCCTGTAACACTCCTCCTCAAGCTAGAGCAAAGATGTTAATCATGCCCAGCTTGTTACAAAGATAATTAACCCTGACCCCATTCAGAGCTTTTGTAAAGATGTCTCCCAATTGTTCTCCAGTTTTCACATTTCCTGTAGAGATCAAGCCTTGCTGAATCTTTTCTCGAACAAAATGACAGTCAATCTCAATGTGCTTTGTTCGTTCATGGAAAACTGGATTTGAGGCAATGTGAAGTGCCGCCTGGTTGTCACACCATAGTTTAGCTGGTATTGAAACCTTAAGACCTACTTCAACAAGAAGTTGATATATCCACATTATTTCACACACAGATTTAGCCATAGCCCTGTACTCTAATTCTGCACTCGAACGGGAAACAACAATCTGCTTCTTACTCTTCCGTGAAACCAAATTACCTCCAACAAAGACACAATAACCTGAAGTAGATCTGCGATCTTCCTTGGATTCTGCCCCAATCAGCATCTGTAAAACATTCAATCCTAGTATGACCATGATTGCCATATAAGATTCCTCTCCTAGGTGCACTTTTCAAGTAGCATAAAATTTGCTCCACAGCTCTCCAGTGATCAATTGTTGGAGAAGACATATACTGACTTACCACACTTACTGAATAGGCAATATTTGGACGAGTTACAGTGAGATAATTCAGCTTCCCAACCAATCTCCTGTATCTCTCAGGATCTTTAAATAATCCACCATCTTTGGTAAGCTGCAAATTCGGAGCCATTGGAGTGCAACATGGCTCAGCCCCTAACTTTCCTGTCTCAGATAATAAGTCAAGAACATACTTTCTTTGGGACAAAAAGATTCCTTTCTTACTCCTTGTTACCTCAACCCCCAAAAAATATTTCAATACTCCTAAATCATTTGTATGAAACTGACTATGAAGAAAAGATTTAAGAGATGTAATACCTTCAGTGTCACTGCCAATAATGACAATATCATCTACATAAACAACCAATAAAATAATCCCAGCAACAAACTGTTTGTAGAAAACAGAATAATCTGACTTACTTTTCTTCATGCCAAACTTTTCAACAGCTTCACTAAATTTTCCAAACCAGGCTCTAGGACTCTGTTTCAAGCCATACAAGGATTTTCTAAGATGGCAAACCTTTCCATTCTCCCCCTGAGCAATAAAACCAGGTGGTTGCTCCATATACACCTCTTCCTGGAGATCACCATGAAGGAATGCATTCTTGATGTCTAACTGATGCAAAGTTCAGTCATAGGTAGCTGCCATAGAAATGAATAACCTGACAGAAGTAAGTTTAGCAACAAGAGAAAAATGTAGAGTAATCAACTCCATAAGTCTGAACATAGCCTTTTGCAACAAGTCGAGCTTTCAATCTAACAACAGACCCATTAGGATTAACTTTCACTGCAAACACCCACTTACAGCCAATTTCTTTCTTACCCTCAGGTAAATCTATCAGATTACATGTACCATTATGCTCTAAAGCATTCATCTCCTCAATCATAGCATCACGCCACCCAGGATGAGAAAGTGCCTCATGAACATTCTTAGGAACAGAAACAGAATCAAGAGACACAATAAAAGAATATGATGAGGGAGACAAATGTTTTTATGACACAAATGAGGACACAGGATACGTACACTTAAGTTTTTCTTTCTAGATAGCAATGGGAAGATCATCTTTAGAAACTGGTTTTGTTTTTGGAGCAGAAACATTGGAGACTGGATCCAACAACGAAGGAGCAGGTTCAAGACATGAATTAGTTGGCCTCCGAGAGTAAGTTTGTACAATGGGTGGTTTAGGCCTAGCAGAAACTGGAATAGCAGGTTGCAAAACAGTTGATTTGACTGTATAGATCAACAAATCATCATCCTCTCCCTGACTAGGATAAGGAGTAATGGGAACCAAAGGTGTATTTTCCTGAAAAACAATATCAGCAGACACAAGATATTTTTGAAGAGTAGGACCGTAACACCTATAACATTTTTGAACTCTTGAATACCCAAAAAAAGACACACTTTAAGGACTTTGGATCTGGTTTGGTAACTTGAGGTCGCACATCACGAACAAAACAAGTACATCCAAAAATCCTAGGTTCAATGGGAAACAGAGTTTTGTCGGGAAACAGAACATGATAAGGAGTCTTACCCTGCAAAACAGATGATGACATTCGGTTTATCAAAAAACATGCTGTGGAAACTGCATCAGCCCAAAAAGGTTTGGGAACCTTCATTTGAAATAGCAGAGCTCTAGCAGTTTCAAGAAGGTATCTATTTTTCCGTTCAACAACCCCATTTTGGGACGGTGTATCTACACAAGAAATTTGATGAAGAATACCATGTTGGAGCATATAACTTTGAAATGATCCTAATAAGTATTCCCTAGCATTATCACTTCTCAATATTTGGACAGAAACATTAAACTGAGTTTTAACTTCAATACAAAAGGCAGAAAAATGAGAAAACACCTCAGAACGATTTTTCATTAAATATAGCCATGTCATACGAGAATAGTCATCAACAAAAGTAACAAAATACTTAAATCCAGTTTTGGACTCAACAGGACAAAGACCCCAAACATCTGAATGAACTAGCTCAAATGGAGCACTAGCTCTTTTATTGACTCTAGGACTAGAACTAAGACGATGGTGTTTTGCAAATTGACAAGACTCACAATCTAATGAAGACAAATTCTGAAATTGAGGACAAAGCTGCTTTAACACATGGAGTGAAGGATGACCCAACCGACAATGAGTTTCAAAAGGTGATGCGGTCCCAGAACAGGCTATGGACTTTGGAACTTGTGGATCAAGAATGTAGAGACCTCCAGATTCATGTCCTTCACCAAAAATCTTCTTCGTCATTAGGTCCTGAAAAAAAAGTAATCCGGCTCAAATATGACACGACAATTTAA
>CATKHJ010295926.1:0-12892 GCA_949750685.1 Vernicia montana | reverse complement strand
ATGTATATGATGGTTGGATTATGTAAATTCAATTGGGATTGTAATATATGGCATATTACTTTATTGTATTAATGGAATTCCTTTGATGAATGGATGTGGATTGTTATAGTAATGTGTTGGGGTTCTGATCTGGGAATCGTATATGCATGATTGGATATAGAATAGTATTGGGTTATACGGGTTTTCGGTGGCCTTACGCCTACCCATGCCCTAGGACCGTCGCGACTCGGTAGCCGGGTCGGGTCGTGACAGCAACAAGCTAAGATTATTTCAGTCATTGTTGCATATGAGTAATGCGGTTCAGTTCCACCAGCTATTATTGGAAATCGCTTTTTCAAAACACCAAATTCCCATTCAATAATGTTACGTAGCGATGCATGGCGAGGGTTGAATAATTCTTTCGCATTTTTAGGACTGCGTCTTGAGTATTCTTTAAAGTGATAGCATACACCTCTATATGGCGCAGTTAAGCCTCTCTTTAATGGAACCCCGCATCAACAAGTAATGGAACCCCGCATCAACAAGATAAAATTTTCCTATATATCATAAAATAATTCAATAATTATTCTCTCTTTATATTCAAATACTATCATAACCTAGAAAAATAAATTTACCTTCAGGAATTATAAGCTTATCTCTTTTAACAAGTGCATTCCTAATGATCCTAGAATCACATGTAGTTCCTTCCCACCCGGATAGTGCGTAAGTGAATCTCATGTTAAACGAACATGCAACTAAGACATTTTGAGTTGGATACTCTTTACTTCCTCTAATCTAGGTGCATCAGCTCTTGATACCTTGACACGAATATGGGTTCCATCTATTGCTCTAACACAATCCTAAAAATTACTATATATTGTATTAATTAAGAATATTTATGTCCTATAAATATTCTATATTACTATACTTTCTAATTTCCTTTAAGTATATATAAGAGTACTATATGAATCTATAAAAGTTACCTTGAAATTTGGATAAAATCTATAGCTATTAAGTATTTGAGGAGGCACCCCTACGCTGGTGGGTTGTTTTAAGAATTCATCGTGAAGAGATATTACAGCTCGCAAAACATTATGAAAATGATGACTTGTTGTCTCACCAGAGCAACGAAAGTAAAATGACACGATGCGATTTCAAAAATTTTGGCCTAGTACGCGTAAGAATTTTGCAACTTGTTCTTCAACCGTGGCACGAAGGTAGTCCTTTAGTAGATTTGTTGCTCTCATCTTCATACATAACTGCTTAAAAGCTTGGGCGCCAATGCGCATAACTAGACGACAATTTTCATCTTCTCTAAGGTTTGTCATTAACTCCTGGCGTACATATTCTTGCTCAATATTGTTATAATAATTCCTATTGCCTATAGGCTTCTCCACAAGCAATGTATGAACATGCATCAAGTATAATGCCATGCACCACATAACAAATAAGTTGCACAATTTTCGTCGCTCCCAATTTTCCATCACATTGTTCAAGATGCGAGGGATTTGATCATCACTCATAAAATCTCTGTATTCTGCCAATAAGTGATCATATCTAATCTCCTCATTTAATTCATTGCTTGCTTCTAAGTCACTTTCACTACCATGAAATAGGAAGTAAGCAAATAAAGTAAACAAAACATGCAAATTATCCTAATCAGTACATAACTAGTAAAAAAAATGCGTATGTTTATTCATATGAAATGAAAGAGCCGTGTGAGAGCCACTAAACACCTTTTTCTATGCCATATTGTCAAAGTTTAAGCTGATATTTTCCAACTTAATTAAAACAAGTGTAGACTACATTAGATGTTTAAATGTATTATCATTCCTTATCTTTTTTGTCGTGTGACCAAGTGTTGATGGCCTACGAGAAAGTAAAATAGAAAACAATGATAAATTGGTATATGAGCATAAAATTATCAAATAAAACAACATATGTATGAAAAAATTATAATAAAGAAGAGCCAAATTTGAAAACCTTATAATACAGAGAATGTGTCTTAATATAAAAACATCTTTTAAATTTTCATTTCTAATGAGTGTAACAATGTTTTTAAACGCCTCCACGAAAATGGTGAAATATAAAAATAAAAATAAAAATAAAAATAAAAATGAAGTCGCCATCTATTGATTTATTTTAAAAGGCTCATTTAAAAACCTTTAAAAAATTGGTCTGTTAAACCAAAATTTGAATTCGGGAGTCGCAGATATATAAGAAAGGTGTTAGGCACCCTATGCATTAATTTTCAAAATATGAAATTATTCTTGAAATATTTATCTTCTATTATTTATCTAGTGCACTTGTGTTATTTTTCAATTTAACTAAAGATGTGAAAATTTCTTCTATTTGCTTATATTAAAATTATATTCTTTTAGTTAAAAATGAGTGAAAATGAGATTAATTAAAAAAATGAAAATCTTAATTTGATTTGAGTTTAATTAGACTTATTGAATTTAAATTATCATATTACACCAATAATCATATAATAACAAAGAAGGAAAATAAGAAATAAATAAAAGAATAATTACAAAATGTAAAAAGTATATTACATATAATAATAATTACACAATACAAAAATGTATGGCATCTAAAGAAATACATATACATGAAAAATGAAATTACATAATTACAAGTAAATTAAAGTACAAAAAAATAAAAAATAAGAATAAGAAATTATAAAAATAAATAAATTCCTAAAACTTTAAAGAAAATTTCAAGCTTGTTCTAATACCCCAACCCTATGAATTACATGTATCTTTGGAGTTCATGAGTTATTAGTGATTATAAATGATTGAATGCAAGTGATATGGAGATTTAATCAAGAGGAATTAATTGGAATATGATTGGAGAGAAGGAATAAATGGATTAAAGAAAGAGAAGTGAAAAATATAAAATTTGTGTGATTTATTAGATGATATTAGAGGTTGAATTAGAGAAAATTAAAAACATGAAAAACGTTTATTTATATGTAAAATAATTGACATTAAATCAGTTTTGTAACTGAGTATGCACGTTTAGAGATATAATAAAAATTATGAAGACTGTTTATATTTTGATTGCACAGAAACATGAGAGATTTTAGAAATTCACCATAAATTGTGTGATTCATATTTTGAGCTAAATTTTGGATATGTTGAATTTTTATGTATTTAGTTTAAGTAGAAAAAAAAAATCAAGTCATTTGAATAAGTGTAGCATAAATTATTGTAAAATTAGTATAGATAGGTCAGTGGAGAAAAAAGGGAGACAACAAGGTTTAAGAGTTGCACAACCATGCAACTCCAACCTACACGGTTGTGCACTCCAAAGGGTTTGCTGTCCGAAAATTTTTTGTCCCTTTTTGTGCATTAAATGCAGTCCAACTACCCCTATTTGTTGATAGGATCACCCAACCACCGGAATTTTAGTCCCAAACCCACTTAATTCTCCATCTTCTTCATCTTTTCTTATTTTCTCTCTATTCTAAAACATCTATATGAGTAATTTTTCAAAATCCTTCAAGTGAGCTAGGATTTGAGTTTTTAGCTTTAAGGATGGTTCTTCAAAGATGTTGAAATGATAAGGTAAGAATTGTTTGAGCTTTCTCCATAGATTTTGAGTTGAGTTTGAATAAAGATTGAGTTATGAATTGAGTTTTAAATTAAGATTTGATGAGTAACTAAATTTGTATATGGTTAATTAGTTGTTTATGTTTTCTATTGTGAAGTTAATTGATGAGATAACTCTTAAAGGGAAGCTATAAATTTTATGAATTCTTTTATTGAATTTAAGTGAGATTTGATGAGTAAATGAACTTGTACGTGAATTAATTAGCTTATTTGAGATATTTGATATGAATTATTGATGAATATTAGATAGAAAGGAGTTAGAGCTATATTGAATCTAAGTTAATATTTAACTATTAGATGAAGCTATTTACATTTCTAAGTCAAGATGAGTATTAATTGAGTTTATTTATGTGTAATTCATTAATTGTAAACCTTAGAGGAGATCAAGAGAGTAATGAAGGATATGATGTGAATCAATGTTATTATGAGATGTGAAAAAACAATTCATGAGAATAAATGTGTTATTTAAATGAGATGAGTGAAAAATATACTGTTATTTATTATGTTTTAAATTCTTGAACTTAAATTCTTTGTAAGCTACCTTGAATTTGATACTAAATCATTCATTATTTGATATTTATTCATTTGCTCATTAGTATATTCTTGCAATATCAATGAAATCTATTGATAAAACGTGATCATTGAAGCCTCTTATTATTTGTTTCATAAAACTCTATATGTGTTCATTGAACTCCATTTGTTATTGATAAATCTAGTGTCATTTGAATTCTATGTGATGTGCTTACTTGTTCAAAGAAATTTTATCATGTGTTAATTGCCTCATGAAATCCTAAATGTGTTATTGAAAATCTTATAAGTGTTCATTGAATTCTACTTGATGTGTCATTGAAACTCCTACAATGAATAAATTCCACTTGATGTGTCATTGAAACTTCTACAATGAATCATTATTATCATAATTACAAGTTCGTTGATATTTTTAAATGAGAATTATTAATTCATAACAATCCCCCTATAAGGGAATCATGTGACATTGTACTTAATGTGTCATTTGGACATTGATGTGAATAATTTTGAATCTTTAAGCAGAAATTTCTGACTGATGTAAGTAATACATCAAACTCAGGCTATGTGCACATAAGTACCCACGGATAGAGTAAAATATCCGAACTTCAGCTAAGAGGAGTGGTCCTAGCTATAAAACCTGATCAATTTTATGACTTATTATGCTATGTGAATGGTATTGCTCAAAAGAAGCTTTTGCCCTATTTATATTTATATCATGTGACTTGATGTGAGGAGCTCATCCGCTCCGAACCATCTGATTTCTGCTAAATTACTATTAATTCATATCTTCATATGTTATATAAGTTTTGGAATATGACTAATTACCTTATATGTACACATATGCTTTATTCCATAAGTTTCCACATTTTTTTCCTTGAGTGTTCACTTGTCCATTACCTTATATGTTTTTTTCTATGTACATACTAAAGATTATGGTGTTTCATATGTTCACATGTTCATTGTTCCACTCTTTCATAAGCATATGTACAAAAGCTCAAGATATATGTATCAAGTGACAAATATTAAGTGATGTGTGATAAGTCAAATGATTTAGATTATATGTGTATATAATCAAGATATGTGTATATGATCAAAATATGTATATAAAAGATTAGAATACACTTTAAAGAAAAATATGTGAATCAAATAAGTATTATAAATGTGAAGAGATAGAAATGATTTGATCTAGAGGAGAGTACTTAAATATATATCGAGATATGTGAATGTGTATATATAATGGTGTATGATAGAAAGAAGACCTCTAATTAAAGTGATAAATTATAAATTGAATTGCATATGTATATACAAAATTTATCAAGAAATCATGTGATGATTTAACTTATGTATATGAAGTTTATCAAGAAATCATATAATGATTTAACTATAAGGTGCATAAGGTAAACTTAATTATTGAAATTGTTTATAAATATGAGTGAATGCACAATAAAATTAAATATGATTAGTGATGATATACATATAATTATAAGGAGTGAGAGTAATAAGAAGTAAATAATAATAAGTGAATATATATATATATATATATATATGATAAGAATAATAAACTAGTGTATTTAGAACACTATGTGGTATGAGAAATGTGTAAAGATCTAATAAAAACTATAATAATGATTTGACGAAAAGAAGATTTATTTATATAAAATTTAGTGTACTATGTTTAGTGATATATCATCAAGTAGAATGTGAATTGAAATTGAAGCATCATATGGTAGTAAGAATGTAGTAGGTACTTAAGTTTTAAAATTGTCCAAGTATGACTATGAAACATAAGTGACTTTAATTAAGTATATAAATAAGATTTTATTGATGAATCTTTAACATGAAAAGTTTAATTTATATGTGTGATTTAAAAAATAGTAAAAATAAGAGTTCATTAGAAATATATAAATAAAATTGATAAAGTAAATGAAAATAAATAAATAATAAGAATCTAATGAATGTACGTACTTAAAAGCATATTATAGGTATGAATAAGTAAATCCATGTTAATGAATTTTTTGCCACATTATTTACTCTCACATATTATGAAGAGTTTATTACTCTTATACATGTTATTTATTCAGTGCTTACAAGTTTATTTGTACATGTCAAATCGTTCAATTGCCTCTACATATTCATGTCAAGGAGCTATTTGTTTCCATTTGTTTCAAGTATATATATGAACTCATATTGTTATTGCAAGCTAACGTTGAATATCAAACCGCACAGTTTTTAGCAGTATATTCTTCATTCACCAAGATATTTCTCATTAGTGGTAATTATTTGTTTTTCAGGAAAATTAATAAATCATGTCAAGAGATATATATGTTTTAAAAATAAAATATGTGAAAAATTTAGAAGATTATATATGAAATTCAAGGAGATCCTCAAGTAATGTTGCTACACTTGAAAGCTTGCATGTAAAAGTTATAATTTCTTATTTATTTTGACCATGTGTGTAAAATTGTAAAGTTGTTTAAAGCTCTATGTGTGTAACTAAGATATATATGTTCATATGTATATAAAAGATGTTAAGTGATAATTGGATATGATAAAAAATATATTATGAGTATATAAATTAATAGATGTATATAAGAACTTGAATAATTGATGTGATATCAGGTTGAGATTCTATGAATGTTATGAGATTGTATGTTATTATTAATTAGTTGCTTAATACTAAGAAGAACTATAGACGATCATGGATTCTACGGATGGTTAGTGTCCTTACGGTTACTCATACCCTAAGATCGTCAAAGCTCAAAAGTTAGATCGTGACATGCATACAACAACCTGCAACAATAAATATACACATCACAAGCACAAAAATGCAAAATAACAAAACAAACTTCTCAAGCAAAAAGTAAAATTTTATTTTAAAATTAATGGGCTCAGGTATTTAACGTTTCATAAAGAAAAGGAAAATAATTTAACTCTGACTGCAAAATAGAATTGAATAAATTTAATTTAGGGCTGGAAATCAATTCAATTAACATAAATGCTTACCAAATTTAATTTACCTTAATAATTATCAGTTCTAAATTACCCCATCAACAATTATATTAATTTCCTCTTATTTTTTCTGTGTTTTTCAAGTCTGATTATCATTATTGCCCAATGCAAAGTTAATGAAACCAAAAACACGATCACATACCAAACACAAAGAGAAACATATAAACACACACACAAAAAAAAAACGATGAACAATACACACTTATTATTTTTCAGGCTTTAAAATTTAAACTCAACCAAGCAAAAAATTGAAATTGGAATCTTAATTACATGGAAGTTAACAAATATATATATATATATATATATATATATATATATATATATATATATATATATATATATAAACAATATTTCCCCTTTTTATAGATCCATTTGAATAATTAAGTTAAAAGTTGAAGCCATAATTAAAAAGCAAATAAGTAAACCCAGAGAGCATTATGACCAAATCAAATTACCTCCAATCAAATTCTAAATTCATGCTCCACATGTAAGATCATTTCGCTAACTCAAGAAAATAACTCAGATGCATACATGACACATGCCACATAAAAAAAAAATGCAGGTTATTATAATTTACAACTTAGTTTCCCAAATGCAAAATTCAAAACTTAATCAAGACCAAAATATTAGCATTTTCTTTAAGATCATTTATTCAAAAAAAAAAAAAAAAGGAACACCAATCACATTTTCTCAATTAAATCTAGCAACTGTAGGATGGACCAAATCTTCTTGCAGAGGGTATAGTTTGTAAAAAAAATCCAAAAATTTCATATCGAAACCAAAGCTTCATAACCAAATTCAGACATCAAATTTAAAATCAGAAAATATTCAAAATTTGACCATTTATGTACATCAATTTTTTTAATTTGCACATCAAAACAAAAGACCATTCTCTAACACAGATTGATGAATTCACTCGAAAAAGATTAGACAACTAGTCAAGCACAAAAACACAACAGTCTTTCTAACAACTAAAAATTAATATTAAAAAAAAAAAAAAAAGATGCTGAACGCAGGATTTTAAAAATTTGAATCTTACCCCTTCAACTCATGACAAATGAAAATTTTTGAGTTACAACCGTTAAGCAATTAATCATCAACACACTTATTTTTTTAACAGTCCAATAACAAATAATAATTCGTCTTTCGTAAAATGGAAAAAACATCAAATTAATTCAAACTAAAAACACAGAATCACAATTTCATCAAACAAATCAATCCAAGAAATAAAATTACTCGCGCAAAGCTATATATATAATGAGGGTACTATATCCAGATTGTTTCAACAGAATTATCAATACCAAAATAATTAAATCTAGCCCAAGACAAACAAATCAAACGCACAAATATCAGAATATAGACATATACTAACTTATCAAAGAAAACAAAGAACCTGTCCAACAAAAATATTACAAAAATAAATAACAGAACCATGACTGAAAACAAATATAGTTTCAATGAAGCAGAAGCAGACCCGATTTATCAATAAAGCTTAATTCGATTATTTTTTATAATCTGATAAAACTGAACAAAGAACACAATCAACCTGCCCGAAATATCATAAATAAAATCACAGACCCAAGAAAAAAAATGAACAAAGTAAAAATCGAAATGAACAACAAAAAACTAAATAATCACACATGAAATCAATAAAATAAATTTATTCAGTATTATCAAAAACTCATATTTTTGTTATAAAATGTTAAGCCCAAATCAAAGTCACCTCCATTTCTCAATTAATCCTTGTATTTCATGGATGAAGATTTTTTTAAATTATCAAAAATATATTTTATTATGGACCCTCCCCTCTCTATACGGCAACTCCGTCACAGAGAGGGGATTTTGATTTGCAAGGAGGGTTCACGGTAGAGATGGCATCTCCAACCTCTAACCGTTGAACGAACCCTCTTCATAAATCAAATGCCCATATATAGAACACAATATATATAAATTAAAAACAAGTTTTTCTTTGCTCAGAAATTAAACCAAAAAAAAAAAAAAAAAAAAAACAGATTAAAGGAGACAGAAAATGTTACCTAAATACAACTGAAATCAAGCACCAATAGAAATTCTAAATCGGGAAACCCACTGAACCAGACTCACTTTTCTATTCTTGAACACCAAAATGATTCTTGATGTGCTCAGAAATAACTCCGATCTCCAGCACACGTGTAGGCGATCTTCAAATCCTGCAAAACAGCAAGTTAAAGGGTCTAGGCGATGTGCCTGGGGGACCACTCCGATGCTTAAGTTAGAAGAGTTGGAGATTATAAACTTTTTATCAATGAGAAGTGTTTAGAATTGCGTTACCCGTTTAATGGAGAAAAGAGCTCTATTTATAGTGGAGTGTTCAAGGTGCCGAATCCTTCATGGAATTGGATTATTCCTTTTCAGTATTGTATATGGAGATTAATTGCAGTTTCATGATCGGATAAGGACTGCTTAGGCGATCCTATGGTTCGCCTAGGGCGATCAGTTTATATTTAGGATGTATCACATGTCCCCCCACCAGTTTTCGAGTTAAAGACTCGGATATACTCTGTTTTAAAGCGAGTTTTATTTTTAGGTGTTTCAAATATTGGCGATCTTCATTCTTGGTTCGGTTCTCCATGTAGACATTTATGACGCCGTGCCACGTGTCAACCCGTTATGGTTTCCTAAACCCTTCGGTTTCTGCATCGTATCCTTTAAATAGGTTTTATACTTCCATCTTGATTTTTTACCTTTTTCCGCTGCTTATTTTCTTCTTCTTCTTATTCTCCATTTTTCTGCATTTGTATTTCGAGAACTTTTCTTTCTTACGTTTTACTTTTTCTTGGAGATTTCTCTGGATTTTCCTGGGGACTTCTTAGCCGTTGATTCACTCAGTTCGCCTTTTTCTTATTCTTTCTGGTGATTATGCTGATAATGAGGGTACCGTTTTAGATCAATCTTCTTCTCCACGAGTCGATACCCTATATATACACCCACCCCCTCAAAATACCGGTTCGACAATCACCATGGTTGTTAATCCATCAAAACTCCCAATTTCTGAACCTAAAAAGGGGGTTCGTATCCCTTGTGAACTAACCATAGATCGCCTAATGAGGATGAAAATGTTACGATTCCCCCTCCTTCGAATGAGGATGTCATTTCTGTAATTCCCCCTTCTACTTCAACGGTCGTCCTTGTGGGCAATCAGCTTCCTTTGACTGTATCAGATTATAATATTGAAAATGTAGACGGAAATGTAAACATATAATCTATTTATTTTTAATGAGATCACTTTATCTTTCTTTTACTTGGCGAGTCTTTCTTTTATTTTTGGAATTTATCTTATTTTATTATTTTCATTGGGGGTCTTTGGGCGAACGTGTAGTTTCCCTATCCCTTGGCGATTTCTAGGGAATCTTGGGCGAACTTAATAGTTGGCCTATCCTGTGGCGATCTTCCGTATAGGGAGTCTTGGATGAATTCTTGGTTCACCTATCCCATGGTGATTCTCTAGGGAGTCTTGGGCAAACTCTTAGTTCACCTATCCCGTGGCGATCTTCCGTATAGGGAATCTTAGGTGAACTCTTGGTTCACCTATCCCATTGCAATTCTTTTGGGAGTCTTGGGCGAACTTAATAGTTGGCCTATCCTATGGCGATCTTCCATATAAGGAGTCTTGGGTGAATTCTTGGTTCACCTATCCCATGGCGATTCTCTAGGGAGTCTTGGGCAAACTCTTAGTTCACCTATCCCGTGGCGATCTTCCGTATAGGGAATCTTGGGTGAACTCTTGGTTCACCTATCCCATTGCAATTCTTTAGAGAGTCTTGGGCGAACTTAATAGTTGGCCTATCCCGTGGCGATCTTTCGTATAGGGAGTCTTGGGTGAACTCTTGGTTCACCTATCCCATGACGATTCTCTAGGGAGTCTTGGGTGAATTTTTAGTTCACCTATCCCGTGGCAATCTTCTGTATAGGGAGTCTCGGGTGAACTCTTAGTTCACCTATCCCATGGCGATTCTTTAGGGAGTTTTGGGTGAACTCTTAGTTCACCTATCCCGTGGCGATCTTTCGTATAGGGAGTCTTGGGTGAACTCTTGGTTTACCTATCCCATGGCGATTCTTTAGGGAGTCTTGGGTGAACTCTTAGTTCACCTATCCCGTGGCGATCTTTCGTATAGGGAGTCTTGGGTGAACTCTTGGTTCACCTATCCCATGGCGATTCTTTAGGGAATCTTGGGTGAACTCTTAGTTCACCTATCCCGTGGCGATCTTCTGTATAGGGAGTCTTGGGTGAACTTTTAGTTCACCTATCCCATGGCAATTCTTTAGGGAGTCTTGGGCGAACTCTTAGTTGGCCTATCCCATGGCGACTTCTCTAGGGAATCTTGGGCGAACTTAATAGTTGGCCTATCCCTTGGTGATAATGTTTTCTGATGTTGAAAGGCCACTTGAGCAATTTGTTTATTAATCTCTTAATAGTCGAAATCTGTTTGAATTATAAACACAAAAGATAATATAAAAAGCAAAAAATAAGTATAAAAGACTTTTTACTGATAATAGGCTCTTAAGTTGTCAGAATTCCATGTTCGTGGTATGATCTTTCTCTGGCGATCTTTTAATTTATAGGCTCTTAATCCTACCGTATTGGTGATCTCGTATGGTTAGCCTGGGGATTTTCTTGATTTTTAGGAAGGTCAGGGAATAAGTTGAGGCCTAAGCCCTCGCCCCCGTTCTCTGGATCCATGAATGTTTGTTGGGAAATCTAAATTGAATTTTTAAGGTGGTGTTCCACGCTCACCGCACCAATTGATGTGCTCAGAAATAACTCCGATCTCTAGCACACGTGTAGGCGATCTCCAGATCCTGCAAGACAGCAAGTTAGAGGGTCCAGGCAATGTGCCTGGAGACCACTCCGATGCTTAAGTTAGAAAGGATGGAGATTATAAGTTTTTTATCACTGAGAAGTGTTTAGAATTGTGTTATCCGTTTAATGGATAAAAGAGCTCTATTTATAGTGGAGTGCCCAAGGTGCCGAATCTTTCTTGGAATCGGATTATTCCTTTTCAATATTGTATATGGAGATGAATTGTAGTTTCATGATCGGATATGGACTGTTTGGGCGAACCTCTGGTTCGTCTAGGGCGATCAGTTTATATTTAGGATGCATCAAGTCATATTAAAATTAGATTTTGAATTTTTTTTTTTGAATTTAATTGCTTTTGATAAATTATAATTTGAAAATTTTCAAAATCATGATTTTTTAAACTGTATCAAATTCAAAAACAGTTTATTATGGACATTTTAAATTCAATACCAAACACACACTTACTCTTGTTAGTTAGCTCTTCAAATTTATTTATGAAAATTAATTTTCCTTCTGGATTTTTCACTCATAATCAATTAATTAATTAATATTGTGACTTTATATAATTTATATGTGTCAGGAAGAGTTCAAAGATAAACAGGCTACTGCTGGAGCTGTTAATACTCGTCAGTGATCTAATCTCTCCCTTCCTAATTAACATTTATTTATATATTGATCCCTTTATCATTATTATTCATTAAGCTCTGGCTGAATTGTTTAAATACTCACAATTTCATTAATGACCTTTTAACGTATAATTAAGCAGATCGCCCAGGAATTTTCAACCCCACGGAGAGGGCAAAATGGGATGCCTGGAAAACAGCTAGCTGAAAGGTACCACAGAAAGGAAAATTAACATAAATTCATTTTCATAATTTATAATTATATGAATGTAATTAAATTGACTATATATATATATATA
>CATKHJ010295851.1:0-21599 GCA_949750685.1 Vernicia montana | reverse complement strand
TACTTATCTTCTCATCTAACCCATCTTATATTTTTTTTTCTTTTTCATTTATTTTTCTTTTATGAAATTTTGGCCAATCTTCCACCCTTTGATTCATCACCCTTGGCTGGCCCTTAACACCTATTTTTGCTATATTTATTTATTTATTTATTTACTTAGTCAAAGTATATTAATTATCTCTTTAGGAAAAATTACGATTTTGCCCCTTCTTACTTAAAAATTTTTACTATACTTTCTAGTTTAAGTCTAAATTATTTTTAATCTAATTTTTAGGATTCTAATATCCTAATTATTATTTCTCCCATTAAATTCTCTCAATCAATATTTAATTAAAAATCTCTGAGTCGAAATCCATCGGTTTCGCGCTTTGCATACCGATTTCACTTATGTATTTTCTATGCTCATTTCTAATTTAATATTTACATTCCATCACTTCTAATATCCTCATATTTATATAAATTATCCAAAAAATATATATATAGAAATCCTTTCCGAGATCGAAATTTGTCGATCTTGCACTTAACTCCTCAATTTTCTAAACCCATATCCTTTTTAGGGTTTCAATTCCTAACTTCCTATTTTCCTTCTTACACTATTTATTTCACTTGTTTCCATGTCAAATATAGCTCATTTGATGCTTTTTCTAATATCCTCTACCTTATTTCATACAGTCAAAAGCTTGATTTCTAGACTGATACCCGTTCGGTTATCTAATTTTCACAACCATCATCTATACTCCCTCGCTCCTATTCCGATCACTTCCCTTCAACCTCAATATTCACAGTAAATTCAGGGTCAGGGTATTACATATAATGTCTTTAATTGTAAGGTTCTTGAGATTTCAAATTTCTCCATATACAAACACATTTTGAAATTTTTATAAACTTTAGAATATAGATAATTTTTATACAATATAGCTTTGACATAGAAACACACACACACACACACACATATATATATATGCATTGAAATTTATTTATCATATGTATATAGATTTTCAAAAATCGATAATTAACATATTAAAAATTATATATTTATATACAATCGAGTTTAATAAAAACAATGAACTACATATATATGTTACAAGAATAATAAAGCTTATGAATCACATATAATTAACTTTACTATTAATTGAATACATTAGATAATAAGTAGAATACATTTAATATTAATATCTATTAAGAACATATCACTAAAGTATTTTAAAGATTAAAACTTAATTATAATATTTTCTACACTTTTATATAAAAAGAAATATACTACATTTTATATTAATTAAAACTCATTATCAAATAAATCACTTGTAGTTAAAACGTTAAATTTAGTTATCAATATATGTAACTTAAGCATTTAAAAAATTAACTTTTGAATTGATAATTCATACACTTATATAAAAGAATATCCATATAGAATAAAATCATATGTATAGTTAAATATCATTATCATTAAAGCATATTATTAAATAAATCATTTAAAAAATTGAAACCATATATATCAACATTTTGCATTTGAATAATTAAATTAAATTTACATATATATCTATAAATTTTAAATTTTTAAAGGAAAAATACATATTTCATGTAATTCTTAACTTTAATATAACACGTATAAATTGTTTTGAGAATTAATCGCCTTTTATCACCTTTGGGGGTCTCGTTGTTAAATACAATAATGGTTTCACGAATTTCAAAATCAATCGGTTGGGTGGCTATAAATAAATATCCAGATGTGGTTGGGTTATCACATAATCAAAGGTAACAGAGATCATTCTATGAATTAGGGTAGAGGCTCTTTTGAGCATACCCGAAGCAGAGGTTCCTTTGGGAACATGCTCCCATAACAATAGTTGGGACAGAGGCACTTGTGGCATGTCTGATGCATAACCTCCCTATAGTTGGGGTAGAGACATTTTTGGCATACCCGAGGCAAAGGTTCTTCTAGGAACGTGCCCCCATATCAATCACATATGTTCGATTACTGTGTGCACACAGTCTGATGTATTATCCACATCAGACAGGGATCTCTATTTCACATTTTTCGGTTCTCACAGTTCAAATAATTCATATGAGATTCAAGGTTCACATGTGTTTATAGAAGAATCATAACATTTTGATAAACAATGTTACTCAATATAGTACATGAAATATATAAACATTAGTTATGATGTTTCAGGCTCAATGGTTATCAATGGTCATATTACCGTGAAGTATGTAATTAATTCTTATGAAGAGGGATATTCATTGTCAATTTATCCTTATATATCATTTCTCATATCTTTTGATTCTTTAAACTTGGAACTTATATTCATAAACTTTATAAGATCTATGGAATTTTCCTTTTACAATTTATATTTATAAAATGGAAACATTTAACTCTTTTTATAACATATTTCAGTTTGTATAATTTCTATTTGTTTAAATAATTAACTTTAAGCTTGAAGCTTTATATTCAAATGAATCATTAACATTTAGGATAAACTTTGGAAACATATATATTCTTATAATTGGAAACTTTGAAATCATTAAGGGAATTTATATTCCTATACACATACACATATTATAATAAAATTTGAAAATAAAATAAACTTGATTTATTTCAAGAATTTTGAATTAAAATATTAAATTCTTCACTCACTTGGACTGTAAGTTACGATCTAGCTAAACGTTTACTTCTGGTAGTTATCCTTTGGAATTATCCTTTTCAATATTCTCCTAATAACATAATATCATTTATCAGATTTAATCTTTCTAATAATCTCTAATAATTTCCAATCTTCATTCGATTAATAATCCAACTTAATCCATAATACCTTAATCTCCTCCAATTATTCATCACTTATTTCCAATAATCATCAAATCAATAATATAATTTAATTTAGTTACCCATTTATGCTAATTAAATCCTTATAATTTATATACCTAAATTCTCATAAATAAATTCATAAAGCGTTATCTAAATACAATTAAAAGACAAGATTTATACCAATAGACTCGGTTTGACGAGTCGGAGCTACTGTCCGAAATTGACCATTTCAGTGGTCGTCGGAGTCCCGTGGCCGGAAAAATTCAACGACAATGGAATCGAAATCTGAGGGTACCAAAATGTTTGTCTCGGTATGTAGAACTCGAAAACATATGCCACTTTCGTTCACTCGCCGGAGAACTGCCGGAAATGGCGTCGGCAGCTGCGGTGTCGCCGGATTCCGGTCAAATACAAAAGTTGTCAAAAAATTACAAATGATATACCAAATTGAAGTACAAGAAGCAAAGATTCCAAATATACCAGAATTGCTACGATCGGAGGTTGAAAAGTGGACAAAAAACAGCTCGAAAGTCACTGACCAATGGCTTGATTGGACGGTGCGTGCGCCATGCTCCGGCGGCTGTTGGTGTCAGGCTTCCACCAGCTGACTCGTCTGCAGCAGGGCTCCCTCCTGGTGTGGCGCATGTCGCCGGTCAGAGGTCGAAAGGCGGCAAATCGGAGGTCAGTTCCTTCTTCTCTGGTTCTCTTTAGGCCCGATCTGCTCTCTTCCTTACTTTTAATTTTCTGCTCAGTTTTTATTTACTTGTTTCTTTTTTTTTAAAATCTTTATTATATAATTTCTTGATCAAATAATTCACAATAAACCTAATTTCATATTTTATTTTATAAAATATTCTCTTCAATTAATATATTAACTTGACAATATCAATAAATTTATATTATCTCAAATATCAATATTAAATATAATCAAATATATATATACATAACATTTTCAATTTTCAATATTAAATAGAATTAAATCAATTATCTTTTCAAATATTAATATAAAAATTATTAATAAATCGATACCATTTTAAATACTAATATACCAATATAAATAATTTAATATGTAATCTCAATTATCAATAAATAATAAATCTATCAATATCAATATATTAAAATAAACCAATATCGATTTTAATATCAATATTCCATATTAATTAATAATTACATATATAACTTTGAATATCAATTTAAATATAAAGGAAAATATATTTCCGTATAAAACTATTATTTTAAAATAGTTAAAAATTCAAATTATTCCATATTCAAAATTATCAATTTTAATAATTTACGAAATTGTCTTTCTGAGTTTAACTTAATTTTCATATTTATTATTTGCTTGGCACACTTTATGATATTTATCAGTGTACATATAATTTGTATTAGGTAGAGATATTACAATCTCATAATACAAGAGGATAGAATTTTAAATCTTGATAACCCCTCAAATACATTAAAAAAAAAAAAAATTGATTGTGTTGAAAGTTTAATTAAATTATTTTTTTCGATCTGATTTCATAAAAAGTTTAGATAATGCTATTGCATAATTACATAATAGTGTTAATTAAGTGTTAACTATAGAGTAGATTTATTCTTTTTGTCTATTAAAGATGAGGTGAATTTTTCTTATATACATTAAAAGTACACATACAAGAAACCGAGAAGTACATATACCACCATTCACATGAGGTGGATTCCACCAAAAGTAAGGAAATTTCCTGCCTTACAATTAATGACATGAAAAATTATTATTATTATTATTATTTGGTAAATTTAGCTTTGACCAAAACTCAAAATTGAGACTTTTTAGTTATGTATTAAAGATGACTCTAGTGCAACTGAATCAAAAAGTCATTGGTTAGAAAATTATTTTGTAACAAAATTCGTAACATCTAAGTATTTTTTTTTTTAGAAAAAAAAATTGATGTGCTAAATATTTAACTAAATAAATTATGATTTTTCCCCTAAATTAGAAGTGTTTTGTTTGATTTTTGGTTGAAATCTCTCAAAATTCCATTAAATGTCTTGTTTTATGGTTCTAATGATGTTTTTATAGAAATTTAGAGTTTTTGGACGAAAATGGAGTAAAAATGAACAATCTCAGAGTGCATAAGGTTGTGTGATCTCAAAATACACAAATTGTGCATTGCAAGGAGCGCTTCTGCCAAAAAATGAAGAAAATCTCATAAACTGCACAGGCTGTGCAGTTCGCCAGTGCACAGATTGTGCGCCAGTGACAACTGTACAAATTCTTTTAAATTTTAAAAGAAACATCAATGGCAAGAGGTGGAGGATGTGGGATCTGCTGAAATCAAAGGGATCAGACAAGAACTAAAAGAGCAGCGATTTTGCTGAATAAAAAGAGAGAAAAAAAAAAAAAAGAGAGCACAAATACAAATTAGAGAATATATTAGAATTAATTTTCAAATTTAGAATAATCTTTGGAGTTTTCTTATGAGAGGATTTTGCAATTTTTGGAGAAGTGAAGGAAGCATATCAATCTAGCATTTTCAGATTTGTGAATTCTTCAAAAGTTCATTTCTAAACTCATTTCTTTTTGTATTGAACACGTCCTTTTATTTAATTTATTCAATTAGTTGTTTCATTCTTTCAATTATGAATAGCTAAATTATTTTCTCTAAGGTTTGGATGGATATTGGTTGATTTTTGTGGATTTCATATATACCTTGTTAATTATTCATTTATATTAGAATTGAATTGTTTTCTTTGTGTTTAATGTGTGTAATTGATTGGCCACATTTTACACAATTTAAGATGCTATATGATAGAGCGAAAGTGGAAGTATGGCATTAGTTCATGGGGAAGATAAACTTAGAAATGTTACTTCACTACTAGAAAGAAGTAAATTAGCAACAGATTTTTAGTAACGGAATAACGACAGATATGGGGATCGAAATGATAAAATAATTAGCAAAAGAATTGCGACAAAATTTAGCGACGGATTATATAGTCGCTAAATTTGGCTCTAAGTAATGGCGTCATTATTAGCGATGGATCAGCGACAAAATATTTTCGTCGCTAATATAATTCGTCACTATTTTTGTGAAAATGAACGAAACACACCGTTTTATTTAAAATGGATTAGCGACAGATTATTCCGTCGCTAATTTTGCAAAATATATAAAGACAAGTTCCCTTCTCCTTCCCTTATCTGCGATAACCCTAACATCTTCTCTCTCTCACCGCCACCTCTGCCCTGCCCAGCCCAGCCCAGCTCGTCCCGGCCAATAGATTGCAGTTGTCTCCCTCTCTCGCCCTTCCCATTTCAGCAACACCGAAGCAAGAAAGAACATTTTAAGGTAAATTTCTTTTCCTTTTTTTTTCCTTTTTTTTTTTTTTTTTTTCCTGTCATTCCTTCAATTCCTTCAATGAGTTTGTGTTCTTTGAATTTTTTTTATATGAATTTCGTGATGATATTGGTTTAGATTTAACAATGGTTTAATTTTTTTTATTTTTTTTCTGTCAATTTTTTTTCCTGTCAATTTATTTGTATGTTCTGTAATTTTTATTTTTATTTTAAATTTGAGATGATGATATTGAATAATTTTCGAATTAAATAATTTTTTTTAAAATTTTTTTCATTTATGTTCATATGAAAAAGAAAAAACATGAGAGGAAAAAATAAATTTTTTTTTATTTTTTTTTCATTTCTGTTAATGTAAAAAAAAAAAAAATTTATTTTTTTCATTTCTGTTTATATCTAAAAAATAATATAATTTTTTATTTTTTTTTTATTTCATTTGTGTTTATATGAAAAAAAAAATCGTCATTTTTTTTCATTACTGTTTATGTGAAAAAAATAAAATTAATTTTTTTTTCATTTTTGTTTATATGAAAAAAATAATATAATTATAAATTCAATTTGATAATTAAATAAAATTAGAAATATTACTATAGTTAATATTAGAATAAAATCTTTAAAAAAAATTAACTAAATAAATCTGATTGATTATAAAAATTTGAATAAAAGTATGTATGAATAAAATTATAAAAATTTAAAAATTATAATACAAAATATGTATTTATGAATATATGATAATTGCGTTGTGATATGTAGGGTCGGGTAAAAATTTGAAGTTTGGTGGCCCACTCGATTTCTATAGTAGAAGTGTGTTTTCTGCAGGAATATGGACCCATTTTACGGGGAGTTTAGGTCCAGTATTATGGGAGATCCTGTCGAAATTTTAATAGTATTAGATTATACATAATCGATACGTGAATCACTAAACTTATAAACAATCATACTTTAATGTTTACTTAAGTCAAAAAATAATCAAATCTTTGAATCGAATATTATAATATACAAAAAAATAATTTATTTTAACCATAGAAACTCATTCAGTGTCTTTCTAACCGGATAGCGAGAATTCAATGAATTGTCCTAAGTGGACAGTTCGGAAATGGAAGTCTCAGGTCTGAATTAACAAATGAAATTAGTAGATGTTTCATGCTTTTAATGAAATTTTGGTTTCATTTCCTTCTCATTGTTCTCCGTTTGCATATTGTAATATGTGCTGCTTCATGTAATGACATACACAGATTGGTTATTTGTATGAGTCGGCACATATTTCAATTTTGTGCAATCAGAGAACTGGACGGAAATACTGCCGAAATTTTTACAAAAGTATGTTACTACTTCATTTATTGACCCATTAATGATGGCGCACTGGTCCACACAGGATTTCCAGAAGAAGAGCGCTGCTGCCTCTGCGAATTGGCGCAGTGAGACTGGGGGTGAGGGATCCAATGCGTCAATCCACACCGGAGGGTCGATTTCCTTCCTCGAGCGAAAAGCTCGCCTGGTAAATCAACTAATAACTATTTTTCGGTTTATATTATATATTTATATAAATATTTTGCAAAAAATGTTACTAATTATTGCTATATATATGTTGTATTCCAGGAGAGGGAGTTAGGCAGAACGCCAGACGCTGTTGAGCTGTTTGAGGCCACTCACACTAGGACACTCGATGGCGCTCGACAGTTCGTAGACAAGAGGTCTCAGGACGTTGCTGTAAGACTCAAACTATCACTAAACTATATATGTTTTGCAACATGGATAGAAATGATGTGGTTTATAGCATGTATTGTTTCATAATTACAGGATCGCTATCAGACACTTTTAGAGTCCACTTCTCAGCCAACTGAGGGATCTACAGCTCCTACAAAGCCTGACACCACACAGCTATTCCTCCAGGCTGCAGGCGGAGAGAAAAAGAGGAGGGTATATGGCATGGGTGCTAAGGCACCCACTTTTTTTAGCCATGGATAGTCCAGCAGCTCCATTGCGAGATCTCATACTACAGAGATCCCTAGTCCGATGGAGACACGACTTCAACAGATGGAGCGTCGAATGGAGTCCATACTGTCTGAATATCAGCACATGCAGCTTCAGTCCAACTTGCGGGTTTTAGATATCATCAGAGAGGTGCTATCTGAGTATCTCAGTCCAGCTCGCACATCTTCTTCTGCTCCAGCATCATAGTAGCAGCAGCAGGACTTGCCCTAGGACCCGTCCCAATACCCGGCCCAGGATCCCCTTCATGACCCCCCCACAGGATCTCATCCAGTAGCATTTTTTTCACATTTGTATTATTTTTTCATACATGTACAGTACAAACATAGATAATATTTGTTATATTAGATTTTATATTTTATTTATTAAATTTTCATTTAAAAGACATTTTTTTTATATAAAATGTCTTTTATTTAAATATTCTTATATAAATTAAATTTAAAAAAAAATTACGATGAATTATAAATAGAATTTTTAAAAAGAATTTGCAACAGATTAGAGACGGCTTGGCGACGGATTATCTGTTGCTAATTCAAAACAATACTCACCATTTTAGCGACGGAATAATCTGTCGCTAAATTTAGTGACATATTAGCGACGGTTAATCCGTCGCTAATACATAACAAACCATCACTAAATTAGCGACGGATATTTAAGTTAGCGATGAATATAAGCGGTCGCTGAATTTAGCGACAACTTTTTCCGTCACCAATATCCATCGCTAATCCGTCTCTAAAATTCAGTGACGGCTAAAATTCGTCTTTTTTTTTTAGCGAGGAGCATTTTAGCGACGGATTAAATTTGTCGCTAAGCCGTTGCAAATATTTTTTAGCAATGAATTTTTATCATTTAGCGACGGATTAATCCGTCGCTAAACTGATAGATTCTAGTGGTGCTTCATAGACATATGGGTATACCTGGGTGGTGTTTATGATAGCTTTCCATAGAACTTAATGAATCCAACCTAATCACTTGCAACCATGACAGTAGGTGTGAGTTTAAAATTGGATATTAACAATTTATCTTGAAAAAGGACTTTGTTTATACTAGGGAAAGTCACCTTTAATTCCATTTAAATTGATTGTTGACAAAAGTATATATGAACCACTTGTTATGAAAACCAATTGAAATTTGAATCCTAGGTTATTTTGCTATTGAATTAAATCAATTCTTTAATTTCTTGTTTGTTTAATTTTTAGTACTTTGATAACTTTCCAATAATTACCATTTGGTTAAATATTAGAAAGTTTATAGATTTAGTAATCAAAACCGTTTCCCTGTGAGATCGACACTCCTTTACTCTTTAAAACTATTGCTACAATTGACTCGTATACTTGCAGTAAGAAAATAGCGAACAAAAATACATGCAAAATTTCGTCTTAATTTATATTAATTAACTAGATAGCAATATTATCCAGCCAAGCAATGACGGAGCTTGGGGGCAAGGGTGGCCATGGCCCCCTAACCTTCAAAATACAAAAAATTTTAAATGTAAAATTATAAAAATTTGGTCATATATTATATTTGATTCCTTATTTTAAGTGAAAATTTGCTTTACATGTATAGAAATTGGCTTAATTATATATATTACTTTCATGTAAATTATAATCTAAAAAATTTAACTCCCTACAAAAAAAAAAAAAAAAAAAAATTTACTCCATCACTGCAGCGAAGGTAGGGATGGCAACGGGACAGGGCGAGAGCGAGGGTACCATCCTCCACCCCCATCCCCGCCTTAGCGGGGAATCCCCATCCCCATCTCCACCTTACAAACGGGAACAATTTAGTCCTTATCTCCGTTCCCGCAGGGATTCCTATCCCGGCAGAGATCTCCGTTCCTCATTTGAATTTTTTTTTTTCTTATCTTAATTCAATTTTAGATGCTTTTAGATAGTGGAATATAATGTATAAAAATTTAAAAATTAGACTTTAATTAGGTTTAAACTCACAATATATATATAATTAGAGATATTTTGATTATTAGTATTACTTATATATTTTATTAATTTTTTTTATACATTACTTATATATATATATATATATATATATATATATATATAGTATTACTAATATATTTTTTTAAATTTATAAAATTTATAAATAATGGCTGAAAAATATGAATAAATTTATTTAGAAAATGTTAACAGATTCAGACATACAAAGTATCAACCAAACAAAATTAAAATGTAAATACGCATAATATATTAAAAATATTATGCAATTTTATTTAAAAAAATTAAAAAATTCAGTATACATAAAAGTATGAGAGTATTTAAATAAATTTCTTTAGAGTTGTCATGATGTGAGAGAATTATAAAGAGAATAATAAAATTAGAAATCCTAATACATGTGTTTATATATATATACTTTTATATTATGAATAATTATGTAAATATAATATCGGATTCTCACGGGAATGGGGACGGGGATCTCCTCGGGGTGGGGAATACATTCCCCATCCTTGCCCTATCCCTGCTAACGAGAAAGAAATATTCTCCATCCCTATTCCCATGGGATAAAATTCAAAAAATTCTAGTTCCGTTCGAGACAAATCTCTGCAGAGAACGAGAATTTCCCGCTTTATTGCCATCCCTAAGCGAAGGATGCCATTTATTACCCGCAGATTTGATATGTAGTGGTTAGTTACACCAATGCTAATGAGTTTTGTTCAAGAGTAATAACAGAAAACAATTAACAATTCCATACATCATACAGATTATATTATTTTTTCATATTTTACCTTCTCTCATGCACAAGCACACAGGAGCTGAGTATATACTATTTAAAATTTTCATGGATTGCCTAACTGAATTAATTATGACCTCTCATGGGAAACAATTGGAGTAACTTTTCCCATTAATTTTCGGTTATAATTTGTTTTTTTTTTTTGGGTGCTATATCTATAAGAGCACTTCTCATAGAGGATGTTTGCTTTCCTTGGAAACCTAAGTTAGCTTACACAATAAAAGTTCTATGGCATATATATAAATTCTATATTTAGAAGGCTAGGCTAGGGATTGAAGCTCACCTCTTTTTATTTTTTATTTTTTTTTTTAATGTTTGAAAACTATTGATGAATCTTTCATTTAATGATACTAAAATTGTTTTATAAAAATAAAATTTTATATTCGAGCTTCTAAATAAAATGAATTAAAAAAAATTAACATTCAAATTTACTTATTATTAAAAATTAGCCTTGGTTCCGACTAATTCAACATTTTCGCTATTAAAATTCCTAATAATAATTAATGAGTTTTGAATTAGCACTACTAAAATTTATAAATTTTTAACTTTATTTGGAGCCAAATTTATCAAAAAAAAAAAAATTATAATAAAAAAAATATGAAACCTGCAAATTAACCATATGCATTGTTTTACTGAACTATTTCAGCTCCTTTCTATTATTTTTCTCGATGAATATAAATAATTCAAAGGGATTTCTAACTCAAAAAATGTAAAAGAAAAAAATGAGTATATTTGAATGAATATATGCTGGAATATATAAAATTGATGTTTTAATAATTATACTGTTCGGCATATATACAGAAGCTTCACCTTTTGTGTTCAAATCTTTGAGAATAAATTCTCTTTTTCTTTATAACAGCAAAACACCTTGAGCACAAAAGAGGCTAAGATGCAGTAAAAAAGTTGGAATTCCACATATCCACATCTTTCTTTTTCGCTAATTCATTAATCTTTTTCTACTTTAATTAACTTTACAACAACAACAAACGATCATTAGGATACTGTTAGACCAATCCCAACCCAGCCAATACTTTTCATAGAGAATAAGAAGAAGAAGAAGAAGTAATGAAGACTAAAACTAAAACCATAGAATTCCCAATTGTATTATTATTATTAAGAATTTCTACATATACATATATGTGTAATTAAAATTAATTAATTATATATCTTACCAAATAAATGTGGAAGTTAATGATTATCTTGGTCCCTTCGAGCTTTCTTGATCTTTTGATAGAAATCAGCAAGAATTGGCCTAGGAAATAGTGATTCGACTTCTTGAGACAGATCAAGTTGTAGACTTCTTCGTGCATTATTTGGCGGAGAATAATGTGATGATTTTCTTTTGGTATTAGATAGTAGAAGCTTGGGTGGTTTTCTTGGTGCAGGTGGGCATTGTTTGATCACTGGAATTTTGTGATCTAAAGATGTTGGAGTCTTGAATCCATCATTATCATCATCATCATTTGTTGCCTCCAATTCTCCTAAAGATAACTTTCTTGAAGAATTCTTGCATTCTTCTCGATCTTGATCTTGTTCTTGATTTTGTTTCTCATTATTTTCTCGTTCTTGATGGATTTGAAAAGCAATCCCATCTTGAAATTGTAATTTGGATTTTTGCAGGAGAATCTCGAATTCGATCTCTTCTTTATTTTCTTGGAGAACAAACAGCTCAGAATTTGACATACTTAGAAAGAAAGGAGAAAGAGAATTGAAGAAGAAGAAGAAGAAGAAGGGTTCTAATTATATATAAAGATCTTTATAGGTACATGAGGTGGAATAATTATATATATATGTAATCATCAAACCACACTCTCTTCTTTCAGTTTGTGAATTGAATTTTTCTCTCAGTTTCTTTATTTCTTTCTTTCTTTTCTTTATTATTAGATTTTTGCAGTTTTTTTCTGCGCTTTTGGTGAGAGCAGAGAGAGATGGAAAGAGTTTATAAGTGGAGGAGGTTGAAGAGAAAGAGATAATTGAGAGAGTTGATGTACATCGGATCCTTCGCCAAGGAAGCTTTGAAAGCCTCCAACAATTAATCTCTCTCTCTCTTTCTCTCTATGAGTGTAAGAGAATTTAGGAGTATAGTATGTTGCTTTTTCTTTTTACTAATTTCATTTATTTTTGGTGCAGTTTCTACGAACTTTGATGCATTCTATGCACGTGGTTTGCTTCACTGGGGACCAATATATTGGTGATTTTGAGCTTATTATTATAAGCTCCTTTCTTTTCATATCTTCTCATCATATGATATAATTATCAGCTTTATATATATATATATATATATATATATATCGCTTAGATTAGATACTTTGTCTATCTTACAAGCAACGAGTACCAAAACAATTTGACTTTGCATTTCTTCTTATTTTCTTTTATTTGCATACTTAACTAATTAGGTATTGATTAAGATGGATTTAAATGCAAATTGACTATAAGTATTCTTTAGAAATCTAAATTTCAATATTTGATTCAGCAATGCTGGAAGTTAAAAATTCAAGCTTGAATTGAAGTTATATTAATAAAAAGACAAAAAACTTAATCTTTTTTCAATTAAGTTATTTTGATTAGGAATTCAAAATGTAAGTTCACAGTTTTAAATACAATTTTAATAATATTAAATGAAAATTCATTAATTAAAATTTGAATTTTTAGCATAATACAATCAATTGATTAAAAAGAGTTTAATTTGTAATTATATAATATTTGATTCAATTTTGTGTTATAGAAAATAAAATACTTTATTTTTTATATGAAAAATGCTTTGTTTGGTAAATTTATTTTTTATTGGGACTCAAACTCAAGATCTCTTGAGTCTGGAAATGGATATTTTCTTTTATCAAAATATGAAAACGGATATTGATTAAATATCATAAAAGGACAAAATAATAAAATAGATAATGTTTAAGATTAAAAAAAAAAAAAAAAAACTCAAAAGGCCATTAAGCTTTATATAAAATTGAATATTAAATTAAATTGTCATCACATAAAAATGCTAAATATATAACAAAACTCAAAAATTTGTCCCAAAATAAGCTATGCATCAAGCAGTAATTCAATTTTTTTAACAGATTCATATATAGGGAAAAAAAAAACTAATAAAATGTCACATTTCAAGTTGATATTGATCCTTTGCAAGTATGGAACTTTATACATATATGTATATATTTATATACCCTTATTGATAAAGGTATAGTTAGGACCCTCCTAATATATAAAAATAATAATGATAAAGATTAAAGAGGTAGAGCGTCATTAAAGCTATATATATATATATATATATATATGGTTGGCTCCACATTGTTATAACTTTTAAAGCAAATTTGTTGCCTTACGGGTTCATATGTATCCTACAAGAAAATAACTAAGCAACTAACTCTTGCTTTTATATGTCAGTCTTATTTACATCAGATCAGATGTATACACTCCTTCAAAATTTATTTAGCAATTCTCGCCTACTTTTAGGGCTAATTAGATTTTATATAAGAACTTGGGATTCCTTACCATTGACAATGGAAGGAGTTGAGATTTGGTAAACGTTCGTTCAGATTGATATCTACTATACTACTAACTTGCTAATAATGCTAATGCTAATATATAGATTATTATGTAATTATCTCGCGACTCGCGAGTACTAGAAATTGACGAGAAAATGTCATTTGGTTTCTGTTTTTAGATTGCAAAATGGCTACACTGGCGTTGGAGAGAAGGTTTTCATCATCAACACCACACAAAACTTTAAAGATAACCATCTCACGAACCTTATATATTGCGTGTATACTGTATATCACGACCCAATATTTAATTGACAGCTCAACAGTCAGATTCTTTCTTACCACGTGATTGGCAAGTAGTTATTTATTTATTTATTTTTATTAGAGACCTAATGAACTAAAATAATATTGTAAGTTACACAATATGGGTAGCTCTCTCCTTTAAAATTTCTCACTAAATTAGTGACAACTTTTTATATTTTGGGAGATTCGAACATGAGATTTCTCACTTCTCACACTCCTTAAAAAGAATGATAACACCAATCAAACTACACATGATTAATCGAATGATTACTTTTTGCTCAGAATATTATTATTATTATTATTATTTTTCGGCCTGTGAATCGATTTTCAATTTTTTTTTATTAAACTGACCGGGTTGGACCAGGTTTAACAGCCATGCTATAAATTATAATACCTATTTCATATATAATAAAATGGTTTTTACCTATTTCATAACTTAGTGGTAAGTATATGTAGGACTTAGGAATAAATTTAAGTTTCTTCAATGCTCAAAAAGTATTTGCTCTTCAATAAAATAAAAAATTATCAAGTTTTTAACTCAATAATATTGGATTCATTTTAGAATTATGAGATCGCAAGTTCTAATTTTAATTAAAGTAAAATTAAAAATATAAAAATAAATAAAATATTTTTATTAATTAGATTCTAAAAAGAGCTAAGCCTTGTAATTTTTACTCTTATGAAAATAATTAAGTAAAAATTTATTAATTAAATATTTAATTTAATTAATGAAGATGATATAGCTATAGCTGGCGTGAATGAGAATTAATACTTGCATTTAGGAAACAAATTTGACACACACTCTCATGGGGAATCATTGCATGTCATGCAGTAATTCATGATGTTGCCTCCATTGCTAACCATCATTCATGTCTCATGCATGTTGCACAATCATCTCCCCCATTTTCCTTCTCTCTGCAACCCCACAAATCTCCATTTATATATCCTTGGTTTTATTTTTCTTATACCTTTTTTTTTTATAAGGCTGCTATTTGGGCCCCAACCCCTCGTTCCTATTCTAATTTGGGGCAAATTAGAGAAAAGGAATAAAAGGAGAGCATAGAATTAATAGCTTATGTAATATAGTTTCTAATGGACTCCAAATATATACACACAATGCAATGAAATGAATTTTTCATATATATTTCATGTTGAATTTTTTAGGTTATTAATAGAAAAATGTAATTTTTTTTCCACTTATTTATAAATTTAACTAATCCTTTTAATTTTATCGATTATATGCATAATATTTACATCGATGCCAATTATATAAACAAAAACTGAAAATTTTCTATATATATATATATATTCAATGGGATAAGCTACACAATTATGGGATTGATTATTTTTTCCCTTTTTCTTAAGTCCCCTCTCATAAATCACAATAACTTTAATTATCAGAAACATTAAGATGTGAGTTTAAATCTTCTAATAAAAATTCTAAAATTTACCAATAATAAAGTTGTCTCTTATCTTAAATTGATATAGTACAAAGGGAATATTAGTAAATTTTATGACACAGTCACCATTATATGACTTGATAAGATGTGTGGAGCCCGTCATATACAGTCCATATCCATTCTAGCTAGTAGCAATCACTCTCTCATTCTCATATAATTGTTAGAAAGGCCAATAATAATAATAATCAAATGAACACACCACAATTTTGGCTAGCAAGCAAAAACTGTGTAGTTTGGTAGCCATTCAATATTTAGCTCATTACAGCAATTTCCTAATCCATAGGCAATTGGCATAGTTCTATACATATGTACCATAAAATAAAATTTAAAAAAAAAAAAAAGATTTTTCCAAGAATATTATATTTGTATGTATATATATAGTATATATAGGGTGCGATAATGTCCTTATTACTGAGGTGCCAGTTGGTGATAGAATTAATATATCATATATTGTGAAAGATAAATTAATGATTGGGCTGAAATTTTATTAGTTATTGATTGCTGGGCAATAGACATTTCTGGTTTTAGATCACTGTCAAAGTCTAGTACTTCATGTGTTGGTGAGAGTACTAGTGCTACTAGGTAAAATTGCAAGTTGCAACTATATATATATATATATATATATATAGATAGATAGATAGATAGATAGATAGATAGATAGAGTTGGATTAATTATATATATAGTTCAATTGAAAAGATACCCATTGATTAATTGCTTCATCATTGTAAATTGAGATGTTATTATTATTGCTAGAATTAATATTTTTGGGGTCGATAGTTTATATATATGTAATTATTAAAAAAATAAATTAGTATGACATCTTTGAGTTTTACCATAATTATCATATATTTATTTTAAAATTATTTTTTAATTAGTCTTTAAAATTTTATAATGATTCAATATTTTAATACTTAAATATTATCACTTTTTCATTATATTTTTATTTTTAATGTTTTTTTTTTTTCCATATATTCAATTAAAAGTATTTTGAAGCCAACTTGTATGTCTATCGAAATTAGATCCTTCCTCAAACGAGTCCCAATAAAAATACATCTCTTATACTCAACGTTTACATTCAAGAACTATGCCAATATATATATATATATATATATATATATATATATATATATATATATATATATATATTTATTTATTTATTTCAGACGTTTTATGTTAAAATTCTCTTCTTACCATTTTCAAAATTGCATGTGATGATCTAAAAATCTTCAAAGAAAGGTGATGAATTTCTTTTGTTTGAGTTTGAACCTGGAATAATTTTTTGGACCTACAAGACTAGAGAACAAATATTAAAGTACTAAATTTGAACTTAGTAAGACCTCTCAAATACCTAAGTCAATGACTTGATTTTTAGAGTTCTAAAGGAAGAAAATGATATACCTTGAAAGAATATTCTAGTGAGAGAAAGAGATAAGAAGTTGTAAAATGAAACTAAGAATAATAATAAGTGAGAATATTTGTCTCATACTATGTGTGCCAGCAAGAAAAATAATTGGTTGATACACAAGTACTTCATTTTCATTGGTTTGCAAAGGGCTTAACTAAGATAGGACGGATAAGGTCCTATAGTGTCAGGCTCTTGCTGTTGCACTACCTGCCTCATATTAGTGTCGCGTTTTGGTTAGGTATCAGGATCAGGTGGTTTATCCTGTTTTGGTGCGTCAGTGGCTAATGTATTTTGGATTCTGAGTGTTGATTACCATGTACTATGACATGACTAAGCATGCAAGGGACTCTAGTTCCTTACTTGGTGAGATTGGCTTGGAGTAAGGAGCAAGGATCTCATAAAGGGGCTTGATCTAGCGAATGAGCATCTTGGCAAGGTACCTTCAGAAGAATGGCTCGTCCTAGACAAGTCTCGAAGGTTCTCGCTACAAATCATCCTCGAAGATATTTCTTTCTAAATTTCTTAAGTCCATTTATGTTTTCTTGAGGAGTGACTTTAATTTCGTACTTGAAGACTAAATATGAGAGTCATATTTATTCTTGATCAGCATGTATAGTTAAAAATAAAATCGCATTATTAACAATAATAAGAGCAAAAAACTACATACACGTGAGAAATCAAAATGGGTGGAAGATTCCTCTTCTTTTAGAAGATGCAATAGACACAATTCCTGGAAGAGTACAATGGTAATGTTTATTGTTGTCCACTATGTTATGTCTCTCATTAGTGACTTGCAGACTTGGTATATGTCAGCAACCTCTAGCTCTCTACACACCACATGCATTCACACATAAATATAAATATAAATATTATTCCGTGTGAGGTAATTTGTTATTGTTATGATTTATAGATAAAAGGATGATTGTGGATCACTCTTCTTCTTCTATAGAGTCAGAAACCATCGTGGTGTGGGACATTTATCTTTAGGTTTCAGAATTCAAAATTGAACCTGCAGGTGGGTCTCCTTCAAAAGCAGCTTGCTTAATTGGTTGACCCCTTTTCATCATTGAGCACTATTTAGACTATGGTACCTACAGTTACACAACATATGGCAATGCTCGATCCTGCAACCATTTCAGTTCACAGTTGTAAAACATTTGACAACTTGTCAAATTCTTTTGATTAAATGGCTTTATTTAATTCAAAAATTGACTTTATTGGTAAGGAATTTCACTCTCCATTTTATTGATATATTAGTCTAATGATTGAATTTTCATTCTCTTTATGTATTTAGATAATAATAGTATTGAATATGATAATTTTTTTTAATATTTACGCAGAATTTTTATTATATTATTCATTATACTCGTTTTATTTAACCATCTAATGAATTACAAAAATAAATAAATAATATTAAAATTAAAAAATAAATTAAATAATAATTATTAGCAATGAGTGGCTAATAACTAGTAATTAACATTTAGATGCTAGTAGTTGGAAGATTAAATGTTAATAATTAAAATTTTCAATTTTGAGTATTTAATTATAATTTTAAACTATTAACCGTTATATTTTTAAAACACTACTTTAAATGTTAAATTTATTCAATACCTCAAATTAATGATTGAGAGTTGAAACACCAAAAGCTTATTTTCAATTACTTACATTTTTGTTATTATTATTATTATTATTTTGAGTTTTATGTTTCCTTCCATCATTGGTTAATTTGCTCCTGGAAGGAGGTGCTACTTGAGATAGAGACACCACAAGAGCAATTCACGGTCTCGCATTAAGCTGGACTGCCTACCCTTACAAATGGCCCACAGCTAATCAGTCGTCACTCGTCACCAAATTGTTTCTTTTTTTAGAAATTATTGAATATACGTATTAGTGTATAGGTTAAGCCACCTAAGATAACAGATAAATTTCTTGGCAAAAAAAAAAAAAAGATAACAGATAAATTAATAATATTTATTTATATATATTTTCTATTTTATTTTAAATTAATATAATATATATCCAATTCTGATTATTATTCTAATATAAAAAATCTCACATAATATATATATATATATATATATATATATATAGATGGATATTGAGGGATTTAATTATTTCTTGTTTGAGTAACGATCTGTATGTATATAAACTTGGTTGTAAATAATCTTTTTATATTTCTTTTAGGTGCCTATGAGAGTGGATTTTGATTTAAATTTGAATTATTTTGAAGATGTTAGTGATAATTATTCATTGGTCAATGATAAGAATGGAAATAACAGTACAAGAAATAATGGTCCAACAGTAGAAACAACTGTAAATTTGGAACCATATGTTGGTATGGAGTTCAATTCACAAGAGGATGTTCATGAGTTTTATGTGCAATCACTATTAGAAACTGTCAATTTAATTAGCGATTAAAATTAGCGACTACATAAATTTAGTAGTTAATTTGTGACTAAATAGCGATTAAAAAATAGAAATGAGTAAAATGTTATATAATAGTGATCAATTTGCGACTAATTAATTGTTAAAAATGCCGCCAAAAAAGGCGGGATAATTAGCTATTAAACATTTGTCGCTAGTGAATCGCTAAATGGCAACTATAGTGGAGCTAGTCGCTAACATGAGACTGATAAAAAGGAGAAAGATATAATTCTGAAGGCGGGAAAGATTCAGCTATTACATTTACTCGCTAATTTGGGACTAATGTTAGTGACTAACTGTAGTCACCAAATATTACTTAAGTAAACGACAGTCACATCAGTTGTTTTGAAGGTTAGCTACTATTCGTAATCGTTAAATTTTTTAAGTTAAAAACGCAGATTCCTTTATCTCCCTTTCATTTCCTTCTCTCTCTCTCTCTCTCTCTCTCTCTATCTCTGTGTGCCGCTGCGGGTAGTAGGTTGACCTTCAAGAGTCGTCAGTGTCATTCTACATCGACTCGGTCTCCTCACGTTGCTAGCAAGTAAAAGGTATATAATCGGGAGTTTTATGGTTCTATTTTTTTTTTCTCAATCGGTTCTATTTCCGGTGTATGAAATCGTTCGCCAACATCGTCATCCCCATCACCGTCCCTACATTTTCTAGTTACCAAAAAGATAATCCTAATTTTTCGGTTATATATATATATATATATATTTCTGTTTTTTTATTATTATTAGGTAGTATTTTAGTTTAGGTAAAATTTAGTTATAGATTTGCCAAAATTAATATATAAAATTAAAAACTAATTATTGGAAAAGTGAAATTAATTTTGATTTTGGTTATTAAGTAGAAATTAATAATATGAATTATTTTAAGTAATAGATTTATATTTAAAAGATTGATATATTTAAAAATTAAAAAATACATATATTAATTAGTTTGGTATAATAAAATGAAGTGAAATCAATAAAATAGAAATTATTAAGTATAGAAATTAATATTTATATGAATTATTGAGTTAATTACTTTTAGTTTTAGATTAATAAATTGAATATATAAAAAAATTTGAAAATAGTATATATATTAATTAGTTTATAGTATAAATTAATTAATGAAATTAAGTATTTTTGTTCTTTTGTTGATAAATTTAGCATATTAATTTATAACTGAGATTGTTGAATTTTGTGCAATTTTTCCATATGCAATTGAGGTTAAAAGGGAAAATATATTGGAAGTGTTATTTTATTTGTAGGTTGTGTTAATTTATTAAGGTACGTTGTAGGTATAGCCGGCACTTTACCGGATTTCAATTAGAATATATTATTAGGGTCAATAGGATATATATGTGGGTCACATTAATATTATAATTATAATTAGGCTAATATTATGAATTAGTTTTAAATAAATGAATTTAATTTTTGGAGAGGTTTACTAATAATAAAATGGATGGATTTTTGGTGAAGTGAGATGTAATAGATGGGATAAAAGGAAAATTTTTTCTAAATATGCTAGGTTTGTGTGATTCAGATGTATATGAGCTATTGTTTTTAAGTTATGTTCCTCATACTATTGAAATATTTATAGAGACTAACTGTAAAAGTGGAGAGTTGGGGTTTAGGAAAAGAATATTACTCAATTACGCTTATAT
>CATKHJ010295788.1:0-12812 GCA_949750685.1 Vernicia montana | reverse complement strand
CCAATTGGTCCTCCATTCCCCATCTCATTCCTCTTCTCTCCTCCATCGCTACTTCAGTGAAGATGCAGGTTCTCTCTCAGATCTTCAACTATACTTTTGTATATGCAGCTGTATCTGAATCTTTATATATATGTTTTGATTTTGAGGTTTAAAGTTGGAAATTTGAAACAGGTCTAAGGAAGAGGATGAAGTTATGGTTGTTTGATGATGATGATTGATTATGTTAATATTTCATCTCCATGACCATGACAGTGAAATCAGAAGAAAAAGAAAGAAAAAAAAAAAAGCTTAAAACGAAATATGGGTTTAAAAAAAAAAGGTTAAAACGAAAAAGAGAAAGAAGAAGAGAGAGGAGAAAAGAGAAAGAAGAGAAATGAAGGAATAAAACACACCGTTTAATAATTAGGATCCTGACATGGCAAGGCTATTATTATTATTTTTTTAATTATATTCTGGTGTCACATGTGCAAAACTTGCCGGATATTCCATTCAAAGTCATCGGAATACTATTATAGAAAACAAATTGGTTTTATAAGTATTATTTTGTAAAAATTGAAAGAATTGGATAAAATTGAAAAAACATTGAAAGTTTAGGATTTTTTATGTCATTAGGCCTTATAAAAATGTGTAAACTTGGTGAATTTTTTTTTGTCAATAACCCTTTATAAAATCATTATTGTTGGATTTTAGTTGAATTTTGACCACATTTGTAATTTCATGATCAAAGCAAAAGTTTTTTTTTTTAATATGCTCAATTAGTTGTAAGCTCGCACTTCCCATAAATTATTATTTAAAAAATAATTTTTTAATTAATTTTTATATCATAAAAAATAAAGATATATAAATATAAAATTATTGCTCTTTGTCATTGTTTTTATAACAATGGACGTTAAAACTCAAAAAATTAATTACAATTCAATGGAAAAGAAAAGGGTAAATTATTATTTAGTTCATGAAATTTGCCTTAATTAATGAATATGTCCCTGTATTTTGAGAAACTAATTAATTAATCCTTCAGTTTTAATTTCGTAAGACATAATAGTCTTTCCGTCTATTTTAACCGTTAAAAACTTACAAAAAGACTAAAATGCCCCTTATTTTCAGTTAAATTTTTTCCTCACTGCCATAGACATGAAACCAAATGAAGCTATGAACATGAAAAAAACAATCCTGTTAAATTTTCCCATAAGAAAAAGATATTAAATTTTTCCCTCATTATCAATCATCACTAAGGGTGAGCATTCGGTCGGTTTGGTTTAAAACCGAATCGAAATAATCAAAATTGTGTTTTTCTCAAATTGAACCGAACCAAAATTGTGTTCAAAACCGAACCTTCAGTTTGATTTTTCGATTTGACTGCTTTTTTTTTCTTTTTATTATAATAAACTATATATATAAATTTCAGTCGGTTCGATTCAAACCAATTTTTTTTTTTATAAAACCAAACTGAACTGAAATTTTAAAATTAAAAAATTGAACCAAACTGCTCAAAAAGAGAGAGTTGAGCTTCTGCTGGTTCAGTTTTTACTATTTAAAAATTGAACCAAACTGCTCAAAAATCAAACTGAACCAATCAGTTCGGTTCAATTTTACTCACCCCTAATCATCACCACATGAAGCCATCAACAAGAAAAAGCAATCATGTTATCCTGCAAGAAAAAGCAATTAAAATTTCCCCTCATCATCAATTATCACCACATATGAATCCTTGAATAAGAAAAAGCAAGAAAATAAAATTAAAAAAAGCACAGGATCATGAATTCAGGCAAAAATTCATCTATTTTTATTTATTTTAATTTTAATTAAATATGAAAAAACAAAAAAAAACAAAAACCAGCAGCAGTAGCTGACAACCAGCAGCGACGAAGGAGGAGATGGCCGGAACAATTGAACTAGCAGCGACGAGCAATCAACGATAGAGGAGATGACCAACAACTAAACTAGCAGAAGCTCAACTCTCTCTTTCTTATTTTCATATTACAAATCCAAACCAAAATTGGGAATTTTTTACTAACCCGAAATCATGAAGAAAGAAGAAGAAATTTGTGAGTTGAATCAATTTTTTTTTTTCTTTTTTGAGCAAATTTAACAAATAGATAAAGGAGAGAATGAGAACTAAATGAAAGAGACTGAGAGCTAGTGAGCAGAAAGAGAGCCGACAACTGTGATAAGATTGAGTTTAAAAAAAATTTTAAAGTAGAGAAAATTATCAATATTCAATGGGCATATGGAAAATTGAATTAATTGGGTAGGTAGAGGTAGAATTTTGAGAGAATGATACGCAGAGAATGGGGATGAGGATATTTTAGAAATGAAATTTTAATTTTAATTTTTTTAACAGAAAAATTGAAAATAATGAACGGAAAGACTATTATGTCTTATGGAATCAAACTAAGAAGATTAATTAGTTAATTTATCAAAATATAAGGTATATTTATTAATTAAGACAAACTTCAAGGACTAAATAATAGTTTATCCAAAAAAAAAAGAATGACAAGAAAATAGAAAAATGGATACAAATAAAATATATTAAAAGTATTATGCTAATAACTTATAAACTTAATAAAAGAATTGCATAGCGATTCTTTTTGAAATATTTAAATTTATTATAAACAAACACCTTTGGCATTCTACCTAATCTAATAATTTGTTATTTTTTTTATTTATTTATTTTTCTTAGTCGTTTTTCATTTCTTTCTTCATCTAATTTTTTTCAAAAAAGTTATTATGAAAAAAAAAACTTAAATTTTCATATTAATTTCCCTATTAATCATTTCACATTTTTTTCAAATCATTTTAAATACATAAAAATATATATATATTTTTTATAAAATAGAACTATGGTCATTCAGAAATGTTTAACTTTCATATTAATTATACTATTATTAACCTATTTGACATTGAAACAATATTGTAGATTATATAATAAAGTTAGCTTTTTATTTTAATAATTCTCAATAAATTAACCAAAACTCTTATTAACTTCTCTTTTAATAACTCTCCACCAACTTCTCCTTTAATAATTCCCACAAAATTGGTAAAAACTTCTCCTATATGGTGGAAGGAGACTTAAACCCCAAATTCTCTACTTTGATCACCCAATCTATATTTGATTGTCAAAGACAAAGCTAAAGATTTATAAAAGTGTAGCAATAATAAAATTATTTAAATAAAAATAAAAATTGAGTGAGTTTGATTCTACGATTTGAAAATTAGTGATTATATTGAAACTCAATAATAAATATATTGATTATGAATGAAAATAATTTGACTCATAAATTATCAAAAATCATATTTAATTCCAACTAATATAATACACTCATCAAAACTTAGATAAAAATTTAAAAAGAAAAATAAGTAGAAATTTTAACCTCCATTTTTTTTAATGATATTCTCCAATATCTCAATTGAATTTTCTTTTATATACCTTAATTGAATTTATTAGCATTTAGAATTTTTCTTTAAGGTTTTTAAAGCATTTGATTTTGTTTTAATAATAAAGCATTTAATTAAATAAAAATAAAGCATTAAAAAAAACCATAATTGATAAAAAAATAATAATAATAATAATAATAAAAAGTACTCTCCTCGTACCATTAATTCCATTTGAAAACAGAGTGAACCCAAGGCCATGGGCATTTAGGAATTAACAGATAGGGCTTTGCATTTTCTTTTAGCCTTTCTCAATATTGCAGCGATGGCCCAACTCCATTCATTGAGTTAAAACTTATTGTGAGAAGTAATTTGTTACAAATTTAGGTGTAATTGGGTTAATAGACATTACGAGAGTTTTGAGATTATTGATGTAACATTTGATACTTGATTAAATATCTTATGAGTTTATACGTTTTGATGACTATTGATATCATATATGATCAGGGCAAAATTAGAAAATCTAGCAAGGAGACGATAAAAAATTGAAATTAAATTTATAATTACATAAATTGATATCGTGTTATATTTAATTTTTATTAATTATTAATATATTAATTATGCATATATAATATATAAATATATTTTATAAAAAACATCAATTAAATACTCAATATTTTTATAATGGGTATAAAAAAATTATAAATTTTAGATATGTTTTCAATAATTGAGGAGGGAAGAGCTGTTTTTTATTATAAGTAATTTTTTTTTAGATGTAGTTCTGCCCCTGTATATCTCTATCAATTATTGTGTTATGATCCTAAATCCTTCAGAGAATATATGCCTAATTTGTGATTTCTTGCCAGATAGTGGTGGTTTCAATGGTTTTATTGGTGTGGTTTACATATTGCTAATTTCATGCATTGGATTTCTATTTTTGTAGTTCTAAATAACTTCAAATCTCAAACCACCACACTATACTAGCACAGGCAAAATTGTTACAAGTATGTACCACATTTCTTTTTCAAGATTTTGTTATTTGTTGCACGCCTAGGTAAGACCCAATGGTAATGATAACATACATTTCTTGAACAATGGATACAGACTCGAATTCCCTCTCGAATGGTTGTCCTTGTATTCCTGTTACTCAACCATATAAAATTGATTGCATTGAACAAATTTGGAAGGGAAAACGATTGAATAACTCCTGTAATTTGAAGTTACAAGCAAATTGCCAACAAATGACCTTGTATCAAGGTCTTAAGATAAATAAGCAAGCAGAGAATATATTCTATCAATTTCTATCAAATTAGTATAACAGGAATTACCCCTCTTCGTTTTTCCCCATTGAAGGACGTTTGTATGTGTAATTCCCAAGAGATACAGTATTTACAAGAAGCTGCTATTAAAAAAGACCTAAAATTGAGAAACTGCAGTGTGCATATGTAGTACTTGACATTGTATAAACTCACTCCTGTATCAACTGTGGAATTAGCTTCAAAAGAAATGAAAGCTCCTTCTGTGAGAATTGAGGATTTGATTTCACCTCTCCATTCTCTTCTGCCTCACTATCCACCTCAGATGATGGTGGCTTTATCATTTCAGATACAGCATCAGTTATCTCCTTAACTAAATCAACTATCACTCCATCTATACCCATCAAATGTTGCATGTAAACTGCTTCAGCTACATTACTGTATAACAAAAACATAACTTTAGTTATGTTCAGCATCAATGAATTCTATAAAATTTTATTTATTCTAAACAGAGGATGAGACTCTTTTCAACATTCAGAGAAATCACATTTTTGGGTCTTGAGTCTTGACTAGTTCATTGTAGCAAAGATTTGAACTTTGAAAATTCTCCATAGTGTTAATTTTGGAAATTTTAGAGTCAGAATCACTTGAAATGAGAAACTTCATATATGACCTAACCTTAAGTCTTAAGGTAAAGAAGAAACTTACTTCAATTTTCCATAGGTTAGAAGCGAGAGCTTAGCTTCCTTGATTTTGTTTACTGCACCAGGATTTCTAAAAACCCCTTTGACCTCAGATACAATCCCATGCAAACCACCCTCTGTGCAAACTTTTATAGCCTCCTCTAGTGAGTTCCTCCTCACATCATAGAAAGTCTCAGTTCCCCCATTTGTCAGAAAGAAAACCTGTAAAACCACCATAAAACAAGTCAGCAAACATCAATTTTATTAAAAAAATTAAACACAAATTCAAGCACAAACAATAAAATGTCAAATGGTTAGGGAAAACTTACAGGGTAGGCACCCTGCAGTTTTCTAACAAGCAGTGCTGCATCAGGTTGGAAAGATGAGAAGATAATGGGTCTATCATGAGCGTTTTCAAACACCACCTATAACCACAAAAATAACAAGAAATTAATAAGAATATACTCAAAACAACTTGAACCAATACATATTAAGCTTGAGTGAGAGCAAGTTATACCTGCAAGATGGCTTGAAGGACATTGATAAGATAGTCTTGTTGATAGACAATGTGATCGTCGAATTTTAATTCAATGTTGAAGCCAAGAGAAGGCTTCACTTGTTGAAATGCATCTTTCAAAGTGCACAAAGAGTCGTCTTTCTCTACATTCCAATTCACAATTTTCCCATCTTTTGTTTTTCTAAGCAGAGATTTTCCTATCTTCCCTGCTTCTTTTTGGGGACCATAGCAGAGGAATTCAGATAGGCAAAGCTCTGTCACTCTCTTCTCAAAAATGGTACCCTGAAAATAACCAAACAAAACAATAATTCATATTCACATAATCACATGTCAAAGTTAGCTTAAAATAAATAAATAAATATATATAAATGGAGTCTTTTTAACTGAAAGGAGATAAAAAAAAATAAAAAATAAAAAAAAAAAAAGTGTGGAGGAAACTTACATTATCTTCAAAGAGGATGAAATTGTCATGGAAAATGATTGGGCAGCCATCCTTGGTCACCTACAAAAACGACACTCATTTTTCACTCTTTTTTGTCTTTGTCCCATTCAGCTTCATACTTTATTTTCAAAGCTATTTAAATTTTTTTTAAAACCCAAAAAGTCCCCAACCAAAATAAACACAATCAGTTCAATATCCTCTCATAAATCAAAATGCTCTTAAACACGAGGAAATATTAGATAGATTCAGTTCATGAAAAGAGTTGTAAATTATAGTGATATATTATTACTACTTCCGTCTCAAAAAAATTGAAACCCTTTTGTTTTGCATATAGATTAAGAATACAATAAATAAAATGACCTTTTTTTTTTATACCCTTAATAATTTAATAAATACACTCAAATTTGTTTTTTTAGACATTAAATACATCTTAAAAATAAGGGTGCGTCTGGATCGGGGTTAAAAATATAGAGTGTAACAATTTATATTTTACTAACAATATAAAAATAAGGGTGCGTCTTGGTCACCTAACAATTTTTACTAACTAAAACAAATTATATATATTTTTTAAGAAAAAACTTATCATATTTTAATGAATAAAATAATACTATAAAAAAAATAAAAATAAATCTGCACTCAATTATTATCTAAAACTAAACAAAATAAAAAAAAAAATTCAGTTAAACAATTCTATAAATGAAATCCAAAATAAAAAAAAAATCTATAAAAAAGAAAAAAAAATTCTTTTTCCTTTTATAATAGACAGTCGAGCCTTTTTTTGCGCATTTATTTTTATTACACGTCTTTAACCTAACCTCTCCTAGGTTAATGAATTAAAATTTAATTGGGAGCAATTGTTAAGGAGGTTAAACATTAACTTTGATATCTAAAAGCTTACCAAATAAGGTTAAAGAGGGTTAAAGTATTACAGGAGTAACATTTAACCTCTTTTAACCTCGATCCAAACGCATCCTAAGAATTAATAAGGGGTAAGGAAGGAAAATGAAATAAAAAATAACACTATTAATAGAAGTGTTCCAACCTTTTTGAGACATTCCAAAAAAAAAAAAATATTTCAACCTTTTTGGAACACGGAGGAAGTATTATTGAGTGATAATAAATATATAATTTTTAATCATGCTAATCGAGTGATTTTTACTATCCAAGTGAATACAAAAAAAAAAAAAAAAAAAAAGGAAATTTTTATATTGAATGTGTTTATTCTTCTAAGTTGGGTATTTTTTTTTTATATTGTTAATAAGTGTTTTTATTAACATAATTACTCTCTTTAATGAGTTGAAATTAAGGATAAAACCAAGAATATTAATAAAGAGGTATGTAAATTTATAATCCTATTTGACAAAAAAGAAATTCATATACCTCTTAATTCATAAATTATAAATTATAAATATTTTAATTGCTCATTAGTATTTTCATGTAAGTTTAAATGATTACTATGATTGTTTCGCATTTTATTTTATTGATTGAATATAAATAAAAATGATATAAATAAAAATTATCAGCAAATTAAAATATGGAAAAAAAAATTTTGACTTAATTTTAATTTTCATAAAATTTATTAAATTTGTATTTGATTATTAATTAAAATATTTTTATTTCATGAAATACTTAATATTTGATAATCAACCCATACAACGCATGAATTCGCATAATAATTCTTAATTAGCCTTCCAAATTTTATCTCAGAATTTGACATTTGAATTATTCTAACTCGGTTCAATAGCAACCAAATATTGACTTTTTTATTTTGAATTTTTCAAGAATAAGAATTACTACTATCAAAACTAACCTTCCAAATTTAAGATCTTAATTTTCAACGACAAAATAGAATAATGGCAATTCATGTAAATTCATTATAATCGCCATGCGCTAACGGACAAAAAAATAACAAAGACAACCTTACGCGGCGAGCGACACCGATTAAAATTTAAAACAAGAATGTGCCTTCCCAATTCAAAATCAAACAAAACCCAATTCCAGAATCGCAAGATCAAGATTCATAGGAGAAATAAAAGAGGGGAAGAAGATGATCCTAACCTGAACATCGAATTCAATGAAATCAATTGGGAATTTCGCAGCAGTGTTGAAGGACATTATAGAGTTCTCTTTAATAGTTTTCATTCTTAGATCCGCCGAAGTCAAATTATTCATTCCATTTCCTCTATGCCCAATAACCAAAAACTTGGGTATCTTATAAGAAACCCGATTCAATTCCACCCCTGCAAAATAAATAAATAAAACTCAATCCAACAAAATAACAATCATAATTCCGATAATAGCAATAACAAATTACCTTCGGAAAAGCGGGTGGAGTATAAAGAAAGAGAAGCATTCTGAGGGACTTGATCGAGATTTGGAACATCAGAGACATGAACAGCTTTAAGAGCCATTTTTATTGTTGACTTCTTGTTGTTGCTGCAGAGAAAGAGAGAAGAAGAGAATAAAACGGTACAAATTGTAATTAAGAGATTTTGAAGGGTATAGAAAGGGTTTGGAGGAAGAGGGGTATATATGGAGATTGAAGAAGGGACAAGGAAAGACACAAAACGGGATTGAATCTTCGTGTAGAATATTCCTTTCCACCATTGTCATATGCTTTTGGATATTCCACTTTTTCTTTTCTTTTTCTTTTTGTTTTTTTTCGTTTTTTTTTTTTTTTTTTTTTTGGTTGCAGTTTTGTAAAAATTAAAAACCAAAAAAATAGTTTCTGTCGTCCTCCTCAAGTTTTTCTGGTATTATTTTTTGTTCCGTTACTAACGTCTGTTTCTCTTCCGTTTAAGTTTGTCTCCTTTAACGGTTACGGTTTAGTACAATATTAAGAGCTTCCGGAACCATGGTAGTTTCGAAAAATTAGACGCGCGGATTTAGCTTTTTTTTTTTTTTTTTTTTTTTCCCCCCAAAATCATTTATATTCAATAAACTGAAGTATCCTTGCAAGCCTTGGAAGTGTAACTATAATCCTTATAGGTGACAGATAACTATTCAACACACATTTTGCAAACCTATCTACTGACTAATTAGCTAATCTGTCAATCCAAACAAAAGATACATAGACAAAATTTGGAATAAGGCTTCTAACTACATCCATATGAACTTGTATTTCCTATGGGCATTCTCCATTTTGGTCGTTACACACATCAATGAGAGTTACAATCATACTCTATAATGTAGTGAAGAAAGCCAGCTCTAGTTGCTATTTTCAAGGCTAGGAGAAGAGCTTCTGCCTCTACTACTAAGATTGATCTAGCCAACTGTTGTGAAATTCGGGTTTTTACTTCCACCAATAATAATAAATTCACTTTGCAACTATTGCACAAGTAAATAGAGTGAAAACGATTGTACTAACAAATCACCACAAGATAAATTCCCAGGAAAGAGAGGTGGGTCACGAATGACACTCTTAAGTACCAAGTTTTTCTTTAGCCAGAATTTTACCAAGACAAGTAATTTAATAGCACAATAATTCACTACAACTATACCCGATAATAGCTATTAAATAGACAATAAAAAGAACACCAGAATTTTAACGAGGTTCGGTCAATTTTGCCTACGTCCTCGGACACTACCAAAATAATATTTTAATATAGCAAAGAAATATTACAAAAGAGAGAAGATAAAAAAATACAATTAAAACCTTAAAAATAAGAGAAGACTAATTGTTTTGGGATGCATTAAACTAAAGGAGGGGAGTCCATTATATAGCCTAAAGGACTCCCCTCTCCCTCCTAAATTCCTAATGTGGGATTTGGCAAAATAAGCCAACACCCAAAAAGTCAACAGTGCAGACATCCCAAGGACAATGATGAAATGATCTTGTTCGATTATACCAGTGTCAGGTTCCATTATCAGGTCAGTTGGCATGGTGCATGTACTTAGTCACTGTATGAGCGGTGACTTCATGTGTGGTGGTGAGGAGAGTGTCACACTAATCAAACTTTCCTCTTTGTGAGGTTTTGTCCGAACACCGATCCGATCCACTAAGAGAATAGAAATGTTTTTCGGGAGAAACTCTACGATTGAAACCCTCTATGAGTTCTGAAAATTGGATTTTGTATTTTGGCATTATAAATGGAGTCACCACTTTAATTTTATTTATTTTTATTGAGGAAAATTAAAGGAAAACCTAAATGAAATTGACTCTAAATTATTTAATTAATCTCACTGGAAAAATCACTAATCCGCGAGTGACCAATGAGGACTCGGAGATTAGATTTTGGTAATAACAGTAAATTTCTTTAATTTGGCTAAAATACAAAATAACTTTATATAAAAGGTAATTTTCATGCATGAATGAACAGAAGTAAGAATGATGAATGAAATAGTTTTTAATAATGCAAATATTATATGAATGACAGGTTATAGAGAAATAAACATAAATAAATCATAAAAAAGATAAGACATAAATGATCTTTTCTCTAATCCTTATAGATACTAGAAAAAGTACATATATTCCTCAATTAATTCAATAAAAGAAATGAATAAAAGACATATAAGCAATAAAAGAAAGACTAATGAAATATAAAAAGAGAAAACATTATTTAAAATATTTTAGAGTTGATGTTTTAAAGATTGACATGTCTGCATATCCCTTTGAATGAGAATCAAACCCCACGCAATTTTTCCTTCTTGCGAATGAAGAGTTTTATTCAAAAGAGATTTTGATTTATTAATTTAATTTAGATTTTAAATTAATAATTTTAGATCTTTCAGTTTTAAATCAAAATAAGATGCAGTATGATAAATTATAGATCTGAATTTAGAATTTTAAAATGCAAGAGAAATAGATTATACCTTTATTTTTCTAGGCTTTTTCGCGAACAAGGCTAGCTTAACTTCTTATCTGAGCTCCACTTCGGATTTAGGAACTCAAAATAAATAATAATAACTTTAAATTAAAATAATTTTGGTGGATGATAGATTTAGATATAGGAAAGTGATTTTATGTATCAAAATCACATAACTTTAGCTATAAATTAAACTAATTTCGGTCCCCCTTTATTTCTGAAGAGAAAAATGCCTATTTATAGAGGAAGGGAGGGCTTAGAGGTGGTCGGCGGCATGTCAGCCAGGCTGGCGGCACACTCCTGGCACCGCTTGCCAGCCGTCTTGGCGGCACGCTCTTGGATGCCCTCCGCGCACCCTAGCGGCACGCCTGACATGCCACCCAAACCGATTCAAGTTTGGTTTAATTTTCTGTCCGGATTAATTCAGTTTTGCACTGTTTTGGTTCGTTTTGGCCCGTTTCTGATTTGATTTTAGGCTCGGTTTGATTCTATGGGTTCGTAATTGAAAATCAGTCGTTTGGGGTTCCAATTTTAAGGGTTCACACTCTTACATGTCTCACTATACATACTTGATGGGTGACAGTTGCTATTGTATTTTATCACATAATTGCTTGGCCTTCATCGAGGACGAGTTAGTACTTCGTCAAACCAGCTCTCAGCTCTAATTGGATTGGTCTCCCAAGCGGATTTGCATTCCAGACTCATGAGCGGACATTTTATTGGATGAATTTTGCCTTAGTTGGACTTAATTATAACTTGGATATTTTTATCCATCATCACAACCCTAATAATAATCTTATTATTTAGTTTTGTTTGATTTAACAGGGTACGTTTGGATCGGGATTAAAAATATAGTGTAACAATTACAAGTGTAACTATTAAGGAAGTAATAGTTAAATTGTTACAGGTGTAACAGTTAAATTGTTAATCTTCTCTGGTAAATCAAGGGTAATGGATAAGCTATTAACATGATTAACTGAATTTTGTATAAAACATTAAATTTTTTTAATGAAAAAACTTAATTTAAAAAAAATCATTTTCACAATTTTTTTACTAACTAAAACAAATTATATTTTTTTTAGGAAAAACCCTATCATATTTTAATGAATAAAGCAATACTATAAAAAAATAAAATAAAATTAAACTTACAATCAATCATAATTTACGACTAAACAAAATTAAAAAAACAAATCTTCAATTAAACAATTTTATAAATGAAATCCAAATTCAAAAATAAAAATAAAAAATAAAAAAAATCGGTTCCATAAAAAAGAAAAAAAAATTCCTTTTCTTTTTTCTAATAGACAATCGAGTTTTTTTTTTTGCGCTTTTATTTTTATTACATGTTTTTACCCTAATCTCTTTTAGATTAATGAATTAAAATTTAAGTAAGAGTAATTGTTAAGGAGATTAAACATTAATTTTTGTATCTAAAAGCTTACTAAACAAAATTAAAGATGATTAAAGTATTACATGAGCAACACTTAATTCTTTTTAACTCCGATTTAAACGCACCTAGGATTAATTATTGGTGACTATCAATTAGTGGTTAGCGTCAACTAATTACTGGAGAGTCTAATACTAATTGTTAAAAAATTTAAATTTTAATGTTTCAGTGAAAGATTTTAACAATGAATCAATAAATTTTAAAACCACGTTCTAATTAGAAAATTTACTAAATAATCTTAATTAACTATTGGAAGTTATGTTGATTTCTAATTGCTAATCCAAATGACT
>CATKHJ010295659.1:0-13918 GCA_949750685.1 Vernicia montana | reverse complement strand
CCAAAGCAAATATCAACTATTGTTCTCACGTTCAAATTGCATAAGATCCCTACTCCAGTACAGGAAAATATGTCCATGCGATTATAAGATCCAAATGTCCATAAGTTGAAAGTTTACAAGAAATTATATGTACTTAAAGTGGATACCTCCAAATATATGAGTCCAAGTTCCAAAGATTAATTATAAATCTTCGAACACTAAGTTCATTGTTATTATGATTTTATATCCTTCATTTCTTGAATATAAGTATATAAGCCAAGTGATAAGTAAGCATGAACCATCCTTGTGAGCTAGCCTTGTAACACCTAGCCTCACAAGTATGGTAGCATATTCTTTACTCACTGCTTTATCTCATTAGTGATTCCATTTTTCCAAAAAAGCAGCTTAGTGAGCAAGTGGTTCCTCAAGCATCAGTTTTCACTTGAGGATTTTCTTATTAAAGTAAAGTTCCATTTGATATGTGTACATGTATATGTTAAAGTTATTTTAGTAGCTTCATGGGTGTTAAAAGAGTATTGTAATTGTATGTATATAATAAGAGTTATGTGGGAAAAGGAATATGTATGAGTTAATTGATAAATAATATGATGCTATTGATGAGTAGGTGATGAGAAGAATAAGCGAATATGTGCTTAAGTTCTGATCTTGGGATAGGATATGATATGATATGTGATGAGATGATTATGGTTTTATTGCATGATACAGTATTGGATTATATAATATGTATGGGTTCTACGGGTTTTCGGTGGCCTTATGCCTATCCATACCCTATGACCGTCACGACTCAGAAGTTGGGTCGTGACATGTTGGCAGCGCCGGCTGCGATTTTTGGCTCTCCTACTGCGCTATCGGGAGCTGACATGGCAGAAGGATTTTTGAGTTTTTGGGACATCCAGGTCAGTTTTCGGGGATTTCGAAAAATTACCAGTCGTTAACGATGGATCCGAAATTAATTATCAAACAGTTTGACAGTCAGTTTTGAGAAAAATCTGGTCAATTTTTAGAAAATGTTGCCTGGTATAAAAAGTCCTGTCAAGATTCAAAAAGTGTCAATTTAGATAGAAAAATATTCCGAACAGTTTTGGAGAGTTTATAAATAATTTTGGAGGTGCAAAATTGAAGGTTCACACATATATAAGACAGATACTTGAAATATCAATACCGTATATATATTGAATTAAAATCACTCTTAAAATATTACAAGTATCATCAATTCGGGGGTATTACACTTATCCTTTGTTCATCCACACAAGGAAAGAAAAAAAACAAAAACATGTTGGAATTATGCTTTCCGTAAAAATGGAAAACACGGCTGAACTCCTCACCATTCTTAGCCCTTATCACTCACAATGGATTGAACTCAAGTTAATCCATAATTTTAAATTTTGTGTTATATTCTCCCTTTTGCAAAAGGAAAAAAGTAAAATCCTTTCATGAATTCTCAATCTCGATCTAACTCCATTGAAAATATTTTTGAATCCCTTCTAAATCATCGGTATGTTTCTTGACCAAATTGTGGCAGCTCACAACTATTTCATCATTACAAATAACAACACCCCATCTCCACATTCAACACCTTTGTATGCTTCTTCAACTGCTATTGTTATATATTTGTCATCTTTTTCTTGAACATCTGGTTAACTGAAAATTGACCTCAAAAGGTTAATTGGAAAATTAATAATCAACAGTAGAGTGATAGAGGAATTCAAATTATTTATCTGTGATTAATAAGAAAGCAAATTCAGATTATATAATTAAGGAAGAGAGCAACAAAACATTACTAGAATCATGATTGAAAATTGACTTTCACAGTTATTGGTCAAATTTCTTGAGAATATGGGTTAATTGATATATAATAAATATAGGATTATATAATGATCTAAAGATAAAAAATTGTTGAGACCAACTACTCCACTACTAAAAGCCATGAACTCTTCTCATTTAGAAGTAAAAAAGGGAAAAATTAATGGAAAATCAAGACAATTTAAGAGAAGGATGACTCCAAAATTCTCTTCTTCTAAGACTAAATTTACTAGCACTTTCGTAAGTAATTTAGCAATCCAACACAGCAGTACAAAATACCAACCAATCCATAAAAAATGGGTACCATACCAAAAGCTATGAGCTGTTTATGATAAAGAATTGGCTTTAATTAAGTTTTTACCAAAGAATAAAATTATTAGATCTAGAATTTGACACTGGATTTGTACATTAAGAGAGCAGTTCAACTTCAACACCACAAGATAAAAGAAAACAGATCCTTAGTCACAAATTAATGGATATAAAACAGACTAATCACAAGGTATTTTCCATTTTTATGGAGAGTTTCAACTTGTTTCTTTCTTTCTTTTTTTTTTTTTTTTTCTTTAACAAAAGGTAAGTTTGCTATTTTAAAATTTCTACAAGATAAAAGGATAAAAAAGTCCACCAAAAACTTTTTGTAAAGTGTCAATATCCTAATAATAAATGTGTAACTTAAGGATCAAAAGGGTGTTTTAGTATACTAGCCATTAAACAATGTGTCTTGCACGTCATATTTTGTGATAATTAATATGTGAAAATAAATATATGCTAATTGAATTTTCGTATTTAATTATATTAGTAAAAGCAAATTTATTTTATGTATATATATTTTAAAATTTTATAATACATATTTATATTGCATAGATGAGATTAACTGTTTACTACTATTATTAATATTTTTTTAGATTAATAATAAGTCTTTTATTTTATCTATAATATTAATTTATATCTCTAATTTCATTTCACCATATATACCAATCTTGAAAAATAAATATATAGATGGATAGATAGTTTGATAATAATTTATATAACCATAAATACAAAATAATGTAACAGTTATAGTTTATATAATATTATATTTATATTATATTATATTTATATAATTAATAAAAATTAACAACTTGAATTATAATTTATATAATTATAATAATTATAATTTATTAGATAGTTTGATAATAATTTATATAACCATAAATACAAAATAATGTAATAGTTATAGTTTATATAATATAATATTTATATAATTAATAAAAATTAACAACTTGAATTTATGCATGAACTTAGTATAAATAGTGAATTCATGCGGGGAAAATAATGATCATTATTTTAAAATTTTATTTATTATAACAATTCTGCATGAGTACAATTAATAAGTTTATTGAATTAAATTTTAAGAAAAAAAATCTAATATTAAAATTAAAAAATTAATTTGATGATTTATATATTATATCATAAGCCATACAAAGATTTAAAATTAAAATGAATATATGTTTTAAAATGAAGAAAAAAATTGTGAATTAATATTTATTATGAAAAATCATTAAAATTTTCTGTATAAACAAAATAAATAATGTTAATAATTAAAGCATTACATCTATATTTTATACAAAATTATTATTTAAAAAATAAAAATAAAGGCATGAAATACAAATAAAAAAACTCATGATGTTGATTGAACAGAAGGAAAAAAGAAGAAAAGATTAAAAAACACGCCAATGATTTTTATTTTTTGTTGAAATGAAATTACAAAAAAAAAAATCAAAAGAAATATTTTTCACTATATTCCGTACAAATAGAGAGAGAACAATAATTAAAACATGCTAATAGAAAAAAAAAATCCAAATTTGAGTTTTGGTTCGGTGATATTGGAGTCGTCTTTAGTACTGAAAAGTTTTAAATTTCAATTTCAGTCGGAGTTAATTTACCAAAAAAAATTATATATTAGCTAGTTAGTATTTGAGTTTAAATATATAAATATATCATTAATAAAAATTCAAAATTATTATTATTACTTCTATTTTTTTATGGTGATGAAAATTATTTTCATTTTTAAATTTATTGGTTATATATAAAAATTATTAAATAATAAAATTTAAATTTAAACGATAATAAAATTTAATTTTCTCATAAATATTAATTCAAATCATATATTTTTTCTTCACTCTAATATTTCCCATTCATCTATACGTTTATATATGTTATAGATATAGATTATAAATATAGACGTAGATATTAGCTCGAGTTATGGCTTTTATATCCGGGTTTAGGTTTGGGTTGACTTAACTTCACATAACTCCAAGTCTATTTAAACCACAGTTTTCATATCCGATCCAGTATTTGAATCGATGAAAGCAGAAAATCACGGATTAAAAGTTGAACTGAAATTGAAACAAAATTTTTAAAAATATCATATATTTATTATTTATATGTTAAAAATAAATATAATATATATAACTAAAATTATACAATGACATGAATAAAAAAATTATAATAATATTATATCTCAATATAATAATGTCCAAGATAAATAAACTTAATTATTTATGATAGGGTTAATAGTTTTAAAAGTCACAAAACTTATAGCACATTTTCAATGTGGTCACTAAAAATTATTTTGTTGCAATAGAGTCATCAAACTTTTTATTTCTTTTCTATTGCACAACCTTTCAGCCTTATATTTTTCTTATTCCTCTTTTATACCCCAATTCTTTTCTTTTCTTTTCAAAGAAATCCAAAACTATCTAAGCACTCTCTTTTAGGCTCTGATACCATTCAATATGAGTATGTTCCCTCTCTGCCTAGAGGTGAAATACAGAGAGTTACTCCTAAGGATTATTAAAGTGAGTTATGTTGTTTCTAATTTTTTTCAACTTCTCGTATTCGTTGTGATAGTGAGAGCTAGCAACAAGACTTAAAGGCCATTTGTTCTAAAGAAAATATTCCTCAAATTCACTCTGCTTAAGAGTCAGCTCTTCTAAGTTTTTAGAAAATTTTTCTAAAGATTTACTTAAAGAGTCTAAAAGATATATAATAGAATTTAACAATCTTATTATTGGATCTTTGCCTACACCGTGATTTAGGTGAAGACAATCAGGATAAGAACAGTTGGAATGATTACTACTCATCCACTAAACCTATTAAAGCACCAAGACTTTCTAAAAAATGAAATTTATTAAACTCAAGTTTTTGGTCTAGGAAGTTCTTAAGCTCAATTTTTATTTTTTTGGCTTACTAAGTCTTTCGTTCCTAACTAGAGCGTCAGTTAACTCTCTAACTCTTTGTTCATACAAAGCAAATATAGAATCATGTAGCTAGACCTTTAAGCCATTTTTATTAGTTGTTTGGTTGGAAGACATAAATGTTTAAACATGAATGGAAAACATTTATAAAATATATACCTTGTAGATTGGGTCCATTAAGCTTATACAAATTGCTTCAGCTCTTCTTCAGGCTCGTCATCAACAATACCTAAAAAGGTTGGAAGTTATGGTTGCCCTTTCTCTCTCTTTGGCGGGACTTATAGAAACTCTCATATTTATCATACCGTTTTGAAGAATAAGGTATATAAGAGCCAAGTTCTTTTAGATAAAGACTTTTAAAAAAATAAGAAATATGGATTTGTTTATGCTTGTAATTTTTTTCTTTTATATAAAATCTTTGAAGTAGTTTTTGCTCCTTTTAGCTTGAGATTTTGTGCAATAGGCTTTCCTATTGCACCTTGTGCTATGAAGAACAATTCTTCATACCATGAGGTACCATTTTTGGTCTTCTAGAATTACAACTATAAGGTCCAAATAGATAATCTAAGTTCCACCACGCTAGGCTCGCACTCTGAATGCTGGTTCATAAGGAATAGATCCACATAACTTTGAAAACTTAACAGGATAAAAGCCAAATTTTACCTTGAGTTTAGGGGCTTTCAGAAATGTAATTTTGGCACCTCCTAAAGAGAAGTAATCACCGTCCTGCACAAAAGGTCTATTTTTCTTTTGCCCTTTTAGGAATGCATTACCTAATATGATGTCTGCATCTAAGTCAAGGAATGCAAAGACCTTATCAATAGTGAATTTTTGTCCACTAATGATAATAGGAACTTGGTAAGCAAAGTGCGTGACTTAGTTCACTTTTCCACCTACCATTCTTAGAACCATAGGTTGGGTCAATGGTTTCTACCATTCATTAGGAAGTGCATTGGGTCTAACATTGCTAATCATTGCACCTGTGTCAACTAATGCATCTAAAGAATTCTCATAATAACCAAGAAACTTAAAAGTTAAAGAAATATAAGTACTTAAATATGATTTTTCCGTACTGAATATCTTTGATGATGTCATGGGTGTTGGACACACCATTTCGCATACTTCCTTGAAAGGAATAGAATGTTGTTGAGAAATTTGTTGAATTTCTCTTACAACCTCGAGAATAAGATTTATATGTTTTAGTACACGAATACTTTCCAAACCTTCTTCATATTCATAGACAGGTAAGCTAAAGGTCTTATATCCTACAATTTTTCTACCTTCTGAAGATGATTGAACATCCTCCTCTATTTTCTACCTAATATGATGTCTGCATCTAAGTCAGGGAATGCAAGGACCTTATCAATAGTGAATTTTTGTCCGTTAATGATAACAGGAACTTGTTGCGCCAAGTGCGTGACTAATTTCACTTTTCCACCTGCCATTCTTAGAACTATAGGTTGGGTCAATGGTTTCCACCACTCATCAGGAAGTCCATTGGGTCTAGCACTACTAATCATTGCATCTGTGTCAATAAATGCATCCAAAGAATAGTCATAATAACTAGGAAACTTAAATGTTAAAGAACTATAAGTACACAAACCTAATTCTTCAGTACTGAATATCTTTGATGATGCCATGGGTGTTGGACACACCATTTCTCATACTTCCTTGAAAGGAATAGAACGTTGTTGAGAAATTTTTTGAATTTCTTTTACAACTTCGGGAATAAAATTTATATGTTTTAATACACAAATGCTTTCTCAACCTTCTTCATCTTCATAAACAGGTAAGCTAAAGGTCTTATATCCTACAATTTTTCTACCTTCTGAAGATAATTGAATATCCTCCTCTATGTTCAATGTCCTAGGAACCTTTCTATAATTACTGAGGAATTAGAACCTCTATATAGTTCTTGTCGGGGTATGGTAGAAGTAGATCTTCTTGGAGGATCAGAAATTCTAGTATTTCTCATAGGTTCTTATAAACTTAAAGTGATATTTCTACCCCTTTAAGTAATCTGAGAAGATCATATCAACTGCAAGGTCTCTGCTGGTTCTTGAAGAACCCAACTTCTGGGCCATGTTAACTCTAAAGGATTATGAAATTTCCTATAGTTGTCTGACCTTTCATCGAACAACTCATTTATCTTAGAAATATTCATCACTCCAGGATTGGTAGTGTTTATCAATCTGAAAATTATCCTAGTGTGATACGCTAAATATTTAGCCTGGGTATTCATTCTATTCATGTTTTTGGATTTAATCCTTAAAGCTAATGAATTACCCAAACACCTATCACTCAAAGACATCATGTAATTGGGATAGGACTGAAACCATACTAGACCATGAGCTAGGTTTGTCCGGACTCTTAATATCAGCTAATCCTGGAATAAATTCCATATTTTATCTAATACAGCTGCTATCACAAGATTATCTACAGGTAAATTGAACAGCGGGATAAGTCCTACTTATACAAGACCAATGTGAATGTATTGGTATGTTCCTTTAGACTTGTTTACCTCTAATTTTTGGTAGATTAATCAAAGGTATGTCTAATGTTTCTAGTTTTGTACTAGAAACCTGAGTTGTAGACTCAAACTAGGAGACATCTACTATTGATCTAAAATTAAATTTTGATTTACTGTAAATAGTATTGATGACCTTTAGGAGTTTCCATTCTAGGTAACTCCGTGATGGGTCATCATACTGGAAAGACTTTTCCTATACTAAATATGTATCCAATGGGATCAAATCTTCATCTATCCTTTTGTTGTATTCATCATGAATAATTGGACTATCCACAAATCAGATTCATCTATGTCAGTCTCATATTCAGAAACTACTTCATAAACTGAATCTATTTCAGAGTATATATTTGAATATTCATCTTCTTATTCTATGGGATCATATACTAGACTCTCATCTTTAAAGAAGATTCCTCAAAGATTTTCTTTTTGCTTGTTCTTGTGTGGGCAAGCATTTGCTTTGTAGTCTTTTGAACCACAAATCCAGCAGCAGGAGCAGATGCTAAGAGGCTTTCCTTGTGGACACTTAGGGGCTCTACCATATTTTTTCTTAAAAGTTTATATTCTCTCTTTGTCCCTAAGGTTTGTTCTTCTTCTAATAAACCTAATGGGTTTATTGGACCTCTTTTTATCGTTCCTATCTCTCCTCGATATCATTTTCTTTATGTATCCTTTAAATCTTTTCTTTTTTGAAGGATATATTGTTTCAAATATTTGTTCTTTCTTTGAAGAACAACCATACCTACCAAGAATATATTTGATCTAAGACCAACAACTCTTATTAAGATAAGGAAGACGTTTTGCGTCTTGCCTTACTTGGAGTTTAGTACATGCCTTCCTCATGACATACCTAACCGCCTATATCTTTCCTCCTAATCCATCGACAACTTTGTCTTCATTTAGAATGAGTTGATAGGTCGTCTTTGCTACCTCTGGCCAAGGTTCTGGGAGTTTAGCAAAGAACAGGGTCAACATGTAATTTTGTGCTTTGATATCCAAATTATAATAATACTTTTGGAATTCACATGCATAGTTATAAAAAATAATACATGTCACAGATTTGTAGTTTCATTAATGCCATTAAGGATTGTTGTCTTTCTAAAGACTCTGTTAAAATTGAGAAACCACAAAATTCTCTTTTCAGGGCATCAACGATAAGAGCTAGTACCTCATTTATTAATATTGCTTTTCTAATTTCATCTCTGATGGGGGTTTGTACTACTAGCTGATCCCAAAATTTTTTAGCATTGCCAATCATGGTGGCTCTGTATAATTCATAGGCGGTCTTAAGTGAGTAGCTATCAAACTTAGTTGTAAACCTAATCATAGTAATTCACTCATCTATTCTCTCAGACGCATGCTTTTCACAATCTAAATTGAGAAAAGATGTAGAACTTAATACAAGCCTTAATGGATTATCCCTAGGTATAAATTCTGCTTTTGTCCTATAGGGGATAGTTAGGCTTGTATACTGTTCTTTTTGTAGAAAGAAGCTCATTAAATGATTTATTATCTATATGAAGAGGAGCTTCTTCTACCAGCCCTAATGACTTTCTAAGATCTTGGGCTAAGTCGCTGCTACTTTGATTAGCAACCCTCTTATCAAGGTCTAAAATAAAATGAACCATTTTATATTTTCTTAATTTTAAAATCTTTTTTTTTTTTAAGAAATAGGCTTAGAGGAATCTATTGGTTTCTTTGAAGCCTTTTCTCGCTCAACTGCGTCAAGCCTATCATTCACTAATTTTCTAACTTCTTTTGCCAATCTTTCTTTCTGTTCTAGTAAATCGCCTAATACTCCTTTAGCATGAAACTATTCAAGGAGAAGACTCACTTCATTATGCAGATTTGCTAATGAAGTCAACCCTAAAGGGGTTGAATCGACACTTTCTTCTTTTTCTTATTTTTCCATTTTCATCTATTTCTATTGGTTTCACTAACAAATCTAGTCCACCAATAGTCTCTCCTTTCTGGGAATCCTGCCTAATAAGCTAGAAAGAAATTGATTCTCATGAAGTGTAATATTTTTCAAATTAAATAATCTTTTGCTAATTCTTCACTCCAAGTAGAGTCCACCAAAGGTATATATCATGTTCTAAAATTGGTAGTTCTTTAAATATAAGATATTTTTCTTCTAAAAATTTTATAATATCAATTACTCAGGCACTACAAGAAAATCACAATTTACTGACAGAATTATTTTCGTCGAAAAATTTAGTTAGTTACCGACGGAATACCGACAATATACTAGAATTTTTTTTTTTTTTTTACAATTACCGACAATTTACTAATAATTATTTGACTAAAATTTTTCGTCGCTAAATAAGGCGCCAAAGAATGGCACAAGAAATTACCTACGGATTACCAACAATTTACTAACAATTTAAAAATAATAATTTTTTATTAATTACCGACGGAAATATTCCGTCGGTAAATTAAAAAAATAAAATTTCACTTTTTTTGGGTAATAATTTACAGAACAAAATTAATAATTTACCGACAAAATTAATAATTTACCGACTAAAATTTTAGTCGGTAAATTTATAAAAAAAAAACTTAAGAAATTTAATTTTATTTACTAATTACCGACGGAATATTTCCGTCGGTAATTGAAAAATAATAATTTTTTATTAATTACCGACAAAATATTTTTCCGTCGGTAAATTAAAAAATAAAATTTCACCTTTTTTTTTATAATTTACCGACAAAATTAATAATTTACCGACTAAAATTTTAGTCGGTAAATTTATAAAAAAAAAAAAAAAAAAAACTTATGAAATTTAATTTTATTTACTAATTACTGACGGAATATTTCCGTCGGTAATTGAAAAATAATAATTTTTTATTAATTACCGACGGAAATATTCTATTAGTAAATTAAAAAATAAAATTTCACTTTTTTTTTTTGTTATAATTTACCAACTAAAATTTTAGTCGGTAAATTTATAAAAAAAAAAACTTATGAAATTTAATTTTTTTAATAATTACCGACGAAAAATTTCATTGGTAATTTATTAAAAATTATTTTTTTAATAATTACAGTTGGAAATATTCCGTCAATAATTATAAAAAAATAAAATTTCACAATTTTTTAGTATGAATTTACAGACTAAAAGTTTAGTCGATAATCTGTCAGTAAATAAAAATTTTGGAGGGAAATTTCCCTCCAAATTTTCACTAAATTTTTTTTACAAAAAAAAAATATTTACCGACGGAAATTTTAGTCGGAAATGCATCGGCAAATGAAAATTTGGCGGGAAATTTCTCTCCAAATTTTCACTAAATTTTTTTTACAAAATATATATATATATATATATATATATATATATATATATATATATATATATATATATATTTACCGACGAAATTTTTAGTCGGTAATCCGTCAGTAAATGAAAATTTAACGGGAAATTTCCCTCCAAATTTTCACTAAATTTTATTTTCAAAATAAAATATTTACCGACAGAATTTTTAGTCAGTAATCCGTCGGTAAATGAAAATTGGTGGGAAATTTTCCTCCAAATTTTCACTATTTTTTTAAAAAAAAAAAAAAAAAACTTAATTACCAACTAAATTTTCGTCGATAAATGAAAATTTTGGAGGGAAATTTCCCTCTTAATTTTTATTCTAAAAATTTACTGACAAAAATCTGTCGGTAAATCGCGTAAAAAAAGCATAAAAGACATTTTTCTCTCTTACTCATCATTTTTCTTCACATCCTAATTTCTCTTTCTCACTTCTTATCTTTTTCTCACACTTTTTCTCTCCATTCCTCACAAAAAAAAATTATTTTTCTTTCTTTCTCTTTTAATTACTTCATTTTCTTTTTCATCACTTAATATCCCTTCTCATTTTTTTCTTAATACTCTTTCTTTCAATTTTTTTTTTTCTATTTTACTTCTTTGATTGCAAACCCTTCAATACATAAAATGTATTAATTTTTTTTCTTGCTTTCTCATTTTTTTTCATGAATTATTTTATTTATTTTTCATCATTTTCTTTTTCATTTTCTCATTTAATACGCTTATACTATTTCTATCTTATTCTCTTTTTATTTTATTTTATTTTTTTTACTTCTTAAATTTCAAACCCTCAATAGAAAAAATATATTAACTTAATTTATTTCAATTTTCTTAAATTTATACTTTCTTTAATTTTAAATTTTGCTATTTATATTTCATATATTTTTTATAGCATAAAAAATATAATAATGTGGTTATGAAAAAAATTTAATAAATTTTATCTTAAATTTAATTTTTAATTAAATTTTTATGCTTACTAACTTTATTTTATAATTTAGTAAACTATAAAATAAACTGAGTAAATTAATTATCTTACTAAATTTTTTATTTATCTCTCTCTTTTTTTAGGTTCATTGTATTCTTTTTTAGTTATGATATAATATTATTTTTTTTTATTTTAGCTTTTTTGAATATTTTTTAGACTTCCTAATTTATATTATAATTTCTTTTTTTTTTTAATTTTCATGTTCATCCTAAAAAATTTTAATTTTTAAATTATTATTTTTATTTCTTTAGAAAAATATAATTTTAAAAAAAAATAATTTTACTGACAGAATATTTTATTTTTTAAAAAATATTTATTTAAAATTTACCGACATTTTTTTTTATTTTTAAAAAAATTTAGCAATTTACCGACTGAATTAGAAACCGTTTGTAATTACCGACGAAAATTTAGTCAGTAAATTGATTTCAATTCTGTCGGTAAATTGATTTCTGACAAATGATATACATTTTTACCGACAATATAAAAATAAATTATCGGCGGAATTTCCGTCGGTAATTACCGATGGTTTCTAATTTTCGTTGGTAAATTGTGTTATCAACAAGTTTAATACCGACTAAATTTTTTAGTCGGTAATTTGTCGATACACTGTATTACCGATAAAATTTTTAGTCGGTAAATTGCATTTTTTTTGTAGTGTTATCTCTTTTAACAATATTTTTTTTTCAATATTCACAATTACACATTGTATATTTTTGCTCGGATGCTCTTAACAATATCTATAATGTATTTTAGGAGTGAACGTCAGAATTTGAATATCATTAATGTTAAATTCCCCTTCTCTAATGCTAAAAAAAATTCTGTTATGGTCTTGAATTTTACACTTGACACAACATAATAAGCGTTCAAAGAGAGAAATGTTGGAAATTTATTGTGCGCTAGCATTAATTGTGGGCTATTTTAATTTGTGAAAACGGACTGAATAAAACAGTAATTAAAGGACATGTGTATGAACTTCATTTTGTGTTTATGTGATTACTTGTGTTGGTAAGTTGACACCTCTATTGGGCTAGAATGGTAAGTTGGTTAAAAGTGTAGTGTAAGGACTTGCGATGGATAGGTCCATTGGATTCACTATATCTTGACTAGATCCCTTCTCCATCCTTAAGCCTAATCTGGCTGCTAAATGGAAAGGAGATAAATATCTAGAGGAAATTACCCCATACATATTTTTTTAATTTTTAATTATAATTTTATTTCCACTTTTATTTTTTTTTATTTTTTACTCTCTCTCATTTATTTTTATACTCTCTTTTTACTTTTTGTTAAAAAAATACACTCTTTGTATTTTGTGGCTCTTGTTTTTTTTTTTTTTTTTATGATGACAATCAATTTTAATTAGATTTCATACTTCTTTTTCATTAATTATTATTATTACTATTAATTAAATCATTCTAACTTATGTATTGTTTTAATATCATAAAAAATAAATTTATCTTATTTTTTCATATGTATATATTATTTTTATTGAAGCAAAAATTCAAAATTGATTATTATTATTTATTTTTAATTGCATTTATTTTTATAATTCTTGAAGTACTCTTTCCTCAATATATCATTTTTTTAAAAAGAAAAGCCTCTGTATATAATTCTATTTGCCAACCACGAATAAGCTAATTTACCTACAATTTCATGTACATCTTTCCCATTTTCCCATATATTCCAAAAACATGCTAATGATTTTAATTTTTTTTTTAAGTTTTAATTAATTCTTATAAATCTTTTTATGTCTAGCTTATCCTCTTATAAAGTGAGAAAATCAAATATGGCACTTTATTACTGCAAAAATTTAGCTAGAAACATTTGTCGTTTTCATTTGTTGAATCAATTTGTCATAACAAAGACTGATCTTGATTTTTTTTAGGAATGAATATAGTGAAGCTGGTTCTATACTTTATGATTTCTTGCAAGAGTTTTATATTGTTCAGGTTTTGACAGTTTGTAGTGTATTTCAAGTATTCTTCTCTCCCTACATGATTGATTTATATGCGCATATATGTTTATTGCTTTATATATAGTTTTCTTTATTATTATTATTATTATT
>CATKHJ010295621.1:0-19229 GCA_949750685.1 Vernicia montana | reverse complement strand
GTTATTGTGATTCTTATATTCTTCATTTCATGAATATAAGTAAATGAGTCAAGTGATAAGTAAGCATGAGCCATCCTTGTGAGCTAGCCTTGAAATACCTAGCCTCACAAGTATGGTAGTATATTCTCCACTCACTGCTTTATCTCATTAGTTATTCATTTTTCCAGGAAAGTAGAGTAGTGAGCAAGTGGTTCCTCAAGAAGCATTCTTCATTTGAGGATTTTCTAAGTAAAGTTATATTTAAGATGTATGTGTATATGTTTATGTTAAAGTTGTTATAGTAGCTCCATGGGTGTTAAAAGAGTATTGTGATTGTATGTATATTATAAGAGTTATATGAGAAGAATATGTACAAGCTAATTGATAAATAATATATTACTATTGATGAGTATGTGATGAAAAGAAAAAGTGTGTAAGTGCTCAGGTTCTGATCTTGGGATATGAGATAAGATGATATGATATGATATAAAATGTGATAATGTGATAATGTGATGAGATAATTATAGTACAGATGCATGATACTGTATTGGATTATATAGCAAGTATGGGTTCTACGGGTTTTCGGTGGCCTTATGCCTACCCATGCCCTAGAACCGTCGCGGCTCAGAAGTTGAGCCGTAACAATTTATAACAAAGCAAATATATATAAATGTTTTATTCATTGGTATGGCTATTCTCACTCATACTCGTAATTGCAAGTTGGATGTCATTAATATTTTCTTAAAATTTCAATTTTAACCCTTTGTATTATGAATGTAGTTTAAGTACTTTTTTTTTTTTACTTTCAATTATTTTTTTTCAAAAAAAAATTAATTTCTATGGTATATGTGGTTATAATCCCAAAATTTATAAATTTATTTTATAATATTATAAAATTTAAAAGAATATACTAAATGTCGAAGTAATAAAAGTAAAAAAATATATATATTTTAATTGTTTTATCAATAATTTTAAAAAAATACTCTTTCAAATGATTTATGAAATATTGTTATGTTATACTTTCTATTTAGAAACAAATTTTTATTCTTAAACTTTTAAAATATTTTTTATACGTATTTAATTTTTTTATGTATATTATCCTTATGATAAATGTTATACTTTAATTATATTATAAAATAATTAATTTTATTATTACACGGAAATGTACACTTTTTTATTTTTTAAAATTTTTTTTATTATTTATTGAGTCAAATATATTATTTTTATGGTAAATGTTTTTTCTTTTTTAATTTTATAAATATAAAAAATAAATTCTTAACCAAAAAAATAAAATATATATAAATTAAAATTTATCTACAAATTTATTATCATTTATACAAAAATAAATTTGTATTTAAATTTAAAACAAAATTTTTATTCTTTTTAAAATTATTACAAAAAGATTTATTTCAGTTTTACAATTGACTTTCATTATTTTAAAAAATTAACTAATAGAAATAAGCAAAAACTTATAAGTTGAAAGTGACACTTTTTATATACTTATTATATTTGAAAAAAAATAGAGCTAAAATTTATTTATAATATAAAAGGTTAAAATTGATATTTAAAAAAAAAAAAAACTAATGAAAGCCAATTTACAATTAAACATTAAATACTTTAAAATAAATAGTGAAAGTGTGAAAAGCATTAAATACATTTTTAGTTTAGTGGTTAAAAATATACTCCCTCCATTTTTTTTATCTGTTATTTTTTATTGTTTCACAAATATTAAGAAATAATTAATTACGCTAAATTTCAAGAATAAAATGTCTAAATTACCCTTATTGATTATAGAGTAATGAATAATATGTGCATTAATTATAGAGTAAATGATAAGGATAAAATTGAAAAAAAAAATTAAAGTCTTATTGGTTTTCTAAAGTAACAGATATTTTGAAAAAAAAAAAAATCTTTAAAAAAAGTCAGATAAAAAAGAATGGAGAGAGTAGCTCTTAAATGCAACAACTCTTGAATTCAAATAAAATCCGACATATATGTTTCATAGGCTTATTTGCTTAAAATGTTTTGAATTTTTGAATTTTTTATAATTATATCCTATTTTTTAAAAATAAATTTATCCTATTTTTTAAAAATAAATTATCATATTTCAAATTTGTAAAATTATTTATGTATTTCTTATCAAAATTGTTACTTTAAACTCTCTGACATCTGACTTGAATTAAAATATAAAGGACCTTATTATTTAGTCCCTTAGATTTAATTTAATTAACAAGTTCATCATTTTTTTTTAGAAACTAATAAAATAATTCCTCACATTTATTTTTATTAACAAAATAGCCTTTTATTATTAGTTAAAGCAATTTTTAAGAGTCAATGGTAGATTTAATAGTAAAAGTACTAAAATATCCTTGATTATAAAGAAAAAATTCAAATTGGTTAGTATTTTTTTTTTAATTTGTCTAATTATATCCAAAATCAATTTTGTTACATAATTAAGATAATATATTTTTTTTTTAGTTTTTAGTTCAATGGAACTTAATTTTTCTTTTAAAATTTTAAAAAATATTTTACACTTAATTTTTCTTTTAAAATTTTAAAAAATATTTTACACATTCTAATAACATAAAAAATTATATTTTAAGTAAAAAAATTATATAGGCATTTCAAACTAATTAAAATGAAAGATTATATATTTTTTGATAGTGTAAAACCTTTTTTGTTGTTTATAACAAAAATATATTTTTTATTATTTAAAATATATAGTATAATTTTTATTTTTTTAGAAAAAAAATAGGTGGAAAAATTCAAAAATTAATATTTAATTTGAGTTTTTATTCTAAAAGAAAGAAATAATTAAAAAAAAAAAGAGTGATTATATTATATTAGGTTTTACTTGAAAAAGTGTTTGAATTTGGTATTATATTGATCTCCTAATTTTATATTTGAAATACAAATATAAATTTATTTAAATTTAAATAAACATGTATTTAAACGAATTCTAATTGTTCATTAAGATAGTGTTTGGTTCAAATGATTACATAATTCTTTCTTTTTTTTAAAAAAAAAATATTAGTAAATGAATTTTTATATTTAGATTAAATATAAAATTTATTTTGAATATGTAATATTAGTGGCTTGTACTTAAAATCCATTATTTTTATTAGCTTTTTTTTTTTTTTTTTTTTTTTAATTTAGTTTGAATTTTATTTGTTGATTCTATCAATATTTGTAGAATTTAACTAAGCTAACTAATTATATATATAGAATTAAAATGTTAGAATTCTAAATAAAGTTTCATCTATTTTAAAATCTCAAACGTAAATTTACTAATAAATTCCTTGAAATTTGTATGTAATTTATTTATCCCAAATAAATTCGTAGAGAAAATTCACATGAAAGTAACACAAATGTCAATTGCATGATATATAGTAAACACATCCAAATGAAATGATTAGAGTCTACCAAACAAGGAAGGATAATTGCATGAACCTACCTACCATATGAAAAAAGAAAATACAGGAAAATTTCATGTTTTACTTCTCTTAGATTCTAAAATGAAATCATGCATATTGAGAGACCAAATTGGTAGATGTTACCCATGCAAATAGTACCCTTATTATCATTGTTTACTGAAAGCATATATTTTTTAATAAAATTAAACTAGTTAATTTTCATTGTGATTAATCATATGCATGATGATCAAAATATCCAAATCAAATGATTATTATTAGTAATTAACGGATAATCTGTTAATTAATTCTACTAACAATAATTGCATGAACTCAACTACCATATCAAAAAAATATTCAAAATATATATATAATTTCACATATGCATGAGTTAATAATTTTCATATAGATGCAGATTGAAATCTGGTGAATTCACATTGCCATTACCTACCATACTGTACTTACACCTGGGCTCATGGAACACATCTCTGCAATTGACAGCAAATCAAAATAAAGTTCTTAAAAAGTTTCTTGTTAAAATGCCGTTGAGTTCTGAACAACCCACACCCATTAAGCTTAATAGTGAAATTAAACATGATACAGTAAACTCTTGAAAGAAGTAAAAGGGCCCCACTATGTAAATAAGCATCAATTAACAAAGGTTATCCTATATGTTACCAAAACTAAAAGTCAAAAAGCTTAACTGGAGATGAAATTTGCTGTAGATTTTGACATTTTAAAAGTGAAAGAAGAAAGTCAAGATAATCAGATGGGTATGGGTTATCTAACTCGAGATAGGTTCATGTGGATCAGAAATAAAATCCCTTGAAGGTTGATGAAAGTTCCCCAAAGTATTTATCTATCTATATCTTTACAGCCTGTTGACAAACACATGGAAGAAGGACCTTTGACCTCAATTGCACACATTCCCATATTAAAATCAGAAACGGAGAAGATAGACACTAACAAAAGAGAAATTTCAAACAAAAACCACAAAACTTTTAGAAAGGCGGTCACCAACAAGCCAACCTAACTGTTTCTAATTGCTAGCCCTAGAAAGAAAAATCATGTACAAGCACGTTGATTGAGATTTTAGAGCAATTATTTTATGATATACTTACTATACAAGAAGCATAAAAACGCTAAAAAAGATGAATTGAAAATTGTGTATTGCAATTAATGATACAGGTATGGCTAACCAAACCCAAATACAGTAGTCAACTTCTCCTTCACATTGCCCTTTAATGACTCCTATAAATATCCTCTGTATCCTTCACATTTTTTCACAACCCTCTTTCTCTCTCTCTTTGTTAAATAACTGTTGACATAGAAAGAAAAAGCCATGGTCCTTCATATGGTGATTCTCAAGCTTGTAGACTGGGTCTTATACCAGCTTTTAGCAAACTCATGTTACAAAGCTGCAAAGAAAGTAAGAAGTTATGGCTTCTTTTTAAAAAACTCATCTCTAAAATCATCACAGCAACAACCTCAGTTGTTTCCTAATGTGAGCAAGTGCTGTTTAAAGAATAGGGAGTCTGATACATTGGTATGTGACATTCATGGAGCCTTGTTAAGAACCCGTTCTTTCTTTCCTTATTTCATGCTAGTTGCTTTTGAAGGTGGTAGCATTTTCAGAGCATTTTTGTTATTGATATCATGTCCTCTTTTGTGGGTTTTGGACTATGAGCTCCAATTAAGGGTCATGATCTTTATAACCTTTTGTGGGCTCAAGATAAGGGATATTGAGAGTGTTGGTAGGGCAGTTTTGCCTAAGTTTTATTTGGAAAATCTTCATTTTCAGGCTTATGAGGTATTAGCCTCAACAGGGCGTAGGGTTGTTATTACAAGTGTACCTAGAGTTATGGTTGAAGGATTTCTTAAGGAATATTTGAGTGTTAATAAAGTGATGGGTACTGAGTTGCATACTGTTGGGAACTACTTCACTGGTTTGTTGTCTAATTCTGGTTTGCTAGTAAAGCACAGAGCTCTAAAGGATTATTTTGGAGATAAAACACCTGAGATAGGCCTTGGAAGTTCAAGCCTCCATGACCATCTTGTCATCTCCCTTTGCAAGGTATATATATTTTTATAATCAATTTTTTGAAAAAAATTACCATTTTCTGTTGTAGACTTAAAATTTTTGGGTACTTCTTGATACCTAACTATTCAATAGGGTACCTCTAGATTCCACCTTAAAGGCTTAACATTTTATTAATAACTTCTTTTGTTATATGCATGGGAAATTGTTAAAAGAGGAGGAGCCGTCAAGATGTAAATTTCTGACCTTATATAACGTCAGCAAGCCATGCATTTCATTAAGATTTGGGTATTTCATTCAAGACAAATGCAGGAGCCCTCTAGATTCCACCTTGAAGGCTTAACATTTTATTATTTAATTTTTTTTTTTTTTTTTTTTTTTTTTTTTTGTCATATAGGGAAATTATTAATGAGGAAAAGGCAGTTAAAATTTAAATTATTGACCCTTGTATACTACAAGGCATGCATTTCATTAAAAATTTTGATTAAAACTATTTCATTTCAGGACCAATGCATGGCATGCAAAGTCAAATTTCTTTTCTTGTGGATAAATGCACCATTATTGAATCTGATATATATAAATGAATTCCGCAAGAATTCTCCACTTCTAAGTTTTTGTCTTTTTATATATGCAAGGTTTAATTATATGAATTTAATTAATTGATATGTGAATGTTACAGGAATCTTATTTGGTGAATAAAGAAGATAGCAAAAGCAATGCAAGTTCAGTAATGACAAGAGATAAATACCCAAAGCCTCTTATATTTCATGATGGAAGGCTAGCTTTCTTGCCCACTCCATTAGCAACTCTTTCAATGTTTATGTGGCTTCCTCTTGGATTAATTCTTGCTATCTTTAGAATTTTTGTGGGTGTTTTCCTACCTTACAAATTAGCCTTATGTTTGGGCATTTGGAGTGGAGTAGAGCTAAGAATCAAAGGGTACTGCAGCTCTCCAAGTTCAAGCCAGAAAAGGAGGGGTGTCCTCTATGTTTGCACCCATAGGACACTATTAGACCCAGTTTTTCTGAGCACATGTTTAGCTAAGCCATTGACTGCAGTGACATATAGCCTGAGCAAAATGTCTGAATTAATAGCACCAATTAAAACAGTTAGGTTAACTAGAGAGAGGAAAAAAGATGGAGAAACCATGCAAAGATTGCTAAGTGAAGGTGACCTAGTGGTATGTCCTGAAGGGACCACTTGTAGGGAACCATATTTATTGAGATTTAGTTCACTGTTTGCTGAGTTAGCTGAAGAGATTGTCCCAGTGGCTATTAACACTCATGTAACTATGTTTTATGGGACAACTGCAAGTGGGTTGAAATGTTTGGATCCAATCTTCTTTTTGATGAACCCTAAACCTTGTTGCCACATGAACATTCTTCAAAAGTTGCCAAGAGAACTCACTTGTGTTGGAGGAAGATCAAGCTGTGACGTGGCTAATTATATCCAAAGACAACTAGCTGATGCTTTGGGATTTGAATGCACTAGTCTTACCAGGAAAGATAAGTATATGATGCTTGCTGGAAATGAAGGAGTTGTTCAAGATAAGAGAAGGCAACCTTAGATCAGCAAATTAACAATCTATTGTGGATTTCAATTCTTTTTTTTTTTTTTTTAATATATGTTCAGATGTTTTATGTGATTAATTACTACATATTTCCTCCGTTAAATTTTAATTGTCCTTTTTAACTAATGCACATATATTAAAAAAATTTCTCAATTAAAGAAAAAAATAGTAGATATGATAAAATTACCCTTTTATTGAATTATTCAAAAATCAAAACAATTTTCAATCCTCTATCTTAATCTATTAATTATACTCTCTATTATTGCCTATAAAATAGGAGTAAATTGGTAAAAAAAAGTAATTAATGTCTTCTCAAATTTACAAAAGTGAAATAATTTGAAATAAGAGAAATTTCAAAAAAAAGACGATTAAAATAGATGCTTCTGTTATAAATAATTATTATATGTGAATATTACTTAAACATTCTTAAGTATATATTTTAGAGAGATTATAGTATAAGGTTATTTCAGTAATATTGTATACACTAAACTCTAACTATTCCTTTATATAAGGGAAGCTAGAATTAATCTAATAATAAGAGTTTTGAGTCTCTTTTACTCTTTATATATTTTCTTCAATCTCTTTTTACTCTATTGCTTTATATTCCTTGTTATTATCTTTGATCCGTTGTGCTAATAAGCCGATTTGCAACACGTTATCAGCACGAAATATTTTATTTTATTCTTTTCTTACTTTTAAAGTCGGTTTCATTCCTATGTAAGTACACTATTATTTTATGCACTTTCTCTTGCTTCTACATGATTCACTGGGCATATAAACTCATAGATGCACTTTTGTTTATTAGGCCAAATATGTTTGAAAACCTATATATATGTTATCATTTATTTAGACATTCTGCCGATTCACAACAAATTTATATGTTATCATTTATTTCACAAAAATCTTCCTTTATAGTTAATCGTTATAATTAAATTATGTGCACTTTTGTTTTATGTGCATAATAGTATTTTTTTTATGCTAATAGTTATTATTGTAATAATAATTTTATTATCATTTTTTTTATGGAGATATTATTATTTGATGTTATTTAATTTTAATTAAGTAAACATAGTTCCTGAATAACTTGTATTTTAAAATTCTTGTAGAATTAAAATAAATTAATACAGTTCCTGAAGAACTTGTATTCTAAATTCTAGTTCCTGAAGAACTAGTATTATTTGTAGTTTATGAAAAATTTATATAGAATTAAATAAATTAATACAGTTCCTGAAGAACTAGTATTATCTATAGTTCTTAAAAAACTAATTAAATAAACAAATAAAATATAAATTCCTGAAAAATTGGTACTCTAAGTTCCTGAAGAACTAAGTATCTTAAATTTATGGTACACTAATATTCTAATTTGTTAAATAACTGATATCCTACATTCCTGAATAACTGAAAAAATTGTCTATAAGTCTTTAGAAGACTGATTTAATTATGATACTATTCTCTTTAGAATACAATTCAGACATGTTTAGAATTACTTCACAGCTGAAATTGTGCGGTGATAAAATTACAAAATATAATATGTTATAGAAGACATATATTGTTTTTATGCCTCAAATATGCTCCTGCAACAGCAGTATAGAGAGCGAAAAATTTACAAAATATTGAACTTATTGCTTACCTTTTAGTGGTTGAAAAGAACAATAAATTGCTAATGAGAAATCATTAAGCAAGGCCCACTAGTACAACAGCAATCCATGAAGTGAATATTGTAGATAACTAAAAGTTAAAACTTAAGAGTGAGGTACTTTTGGTAGATCATGAAAACTCTGGAAAAGAAACAATCCACATAGAGGACATAACTCAGCTGAATCTGTAAACTCCCTAAAAGAGTAATTTGCAAAGATTTTACATTTTTATTATTATTCTTATTGCTTTGTTGGATTTTGTTTTTAAATTTTACTTGGATTATGTTTTACTAATAAGTTGTGAATTATAATTTATGAATTATTTCATTATTGTTTTATTCTTATTATACATGAAAAAATATGTAGCTTTGAACCTACAGTTCAAGCATTGAACCTGTAGTTCAATAATAAAATCTTGAAGGTTTGATATGACATGTCATTATGCATATCATATATACTCTCCCTTTACAACTTGTACATGGATGTGAGCCTAATATTTCTCATCTGCGAGTTTTTGGTTATGTCATGTATGTACTAATGGCATCACCTCAAAATGAGTCCACAAAGGAGACTCATAATTTATTTTGATGAGGCACATTTCCCAACATTAGGGGGAGAGAAAAATACCTATTAGTGCTAAATAATGTCGAGAAATTTTCTGGAAGGAAAATCATTTATACAGCTTTGATCCTATACAAGTCAAAATGAATTAGAAGTTCAAAAAATAATACAATTGCAACAAATTGCAATTCAATTGCTAGATGCATTTATAGATGCCAAAAGAATAACAAAGTCTCATATTCCAGCTGCTAATACCCTAGTAAGGGTTGTAGTTCCTATTGAAAATAGAAAATCAATTGAGTTTGACACACGCCAGAAGCGTGGACAGTAAATTGGAACTATAAATAAAAATCCATGGAAAATAAAAGCAGCGTCATTAAGAAAATCTCCTGAAGAAATACCTCTTGAAGAAGAAGATCTCAGTCAAAGAGCTATAGCCAATGATGAGACACAGACTGAGACAACGAAACAATTAGATTATCCATAAATGGCTCCTGGAGTTGATGATCATATGAATGAAAATTATGAAATCTCAATTAATTTTGTGATACATGAAAAAAATTTGATAGAAATTCATTTATCGTCGACGATGAATTTGCCTCAAAAGTAGCTCTTGCTATCTCAAGAGGTAATCTGGATCCAGAACCTATGAATATTAAGGTCAGCATAGACATGAATGGCCATCATAGAAAGAGGCAATTCAAGCCGAGCTAAACTCGCTATTTAAACGCATGATATTCGAATTTGTTATGCTAATTTCCTAAAATGTGAAACCAGTTGGGTATAAATGGGTGTTTGTCCGAAAGCGTAATGAGAATAATGAAGTGATAAGATATAAAACCGAGACTAGTTACCAGTATTTTTCGCATAGACCTGGTATTAACTAATGAGAAAACTCATTATCTTCTTATGAATATGATCACGTTCCGTTACTTAATTAGTATGACAATTAAAGAAAAACTTGATATGCGTCTTGTGAAAATTATATTTATGTGAAAGTCCCATAAGGACTAAAGATAACAGAAATAAATGCACATCAAACATGTGATATGAATTACATCGAATTGCAGAAATCTCTGTATGGATTAAAACAATCTGGACATATGTAGTATAATCGTTTGATTGAATCCTTATCGAAAGAATGATATGTGAATAATACACTATGATCATATGTATTCATAAAAGACCACAGAATGGTTATGTTATTATTGCAGTATATGTTGATGATCTAAATGTGACTCCTAACAAACTCTTGAAAAGTGAGTTTGGGATGAATTTAGGAGAAATAAAATTTTGTATCGACCTGCAGATCGATTATTTTTCCTTAAATGAGTCCTAAATACACTAGTCTACTTATGTGGAAAAGGTACTTAAGCATATTGCGTGGGTAAATCCTTTCCCTGAAGCACAGTAATAGTATCCGCTCACTAGAAGTGAATAAAGATCCTTTTTAGGCTTAAAGAAGATAAGAAATAGCTATTAATTAGTTTTAAAGTACCATATTTGAGTGTTATAAAGGCATGCATGTATCTTGCAAATTGCATCAAGTCTGATATGCATTTGTAAGAAAAATTCCTAGCTAGGTATAACTCTGCACCTACCAAGAGACATGAGAGTGATGTAAAAGACTTATTGTGTTATCTTCGAGTCACTATTGATTTGGTTATATTTTCATATAATTCATATTTGACATTGGTCTACACACAGATGTTGATTATTTGTCTGATTCATATAAGTATAAATCTCCAACTAAGTATGTGTTTACTTATGATGATACTGCAATTTTATAAAGGTTTTTATGGTTCTGAAGTAGCTCAATAAATATACTCCCATTATGTTATTTGAGAATAATTCAATCTGCATTGTAGAAACTAAAAATAGATATATCAAGGGTGATCGAATTAAATATATTTCACCCAAATTCTTTAATACGTATAAGCCCCAGAATAGTGATGAAATAAATATCTACCAAATTCGCTCGAGTGACGACATAGCAGACTTATTTACTAAGTTCTCATTTAATGTCATATTTGAATGGCTTGTTTTATTGATTGATATGTGCCGTCTTAAAATGTTGTCCTCATCAGGGGGAGCGAATCAGTATAAGATTATACTCTTTTTCTTTAGTCAAGTTTTTGTCTCATAGGGTTTTCTTGTCCAAAAGTTTTAAAGAGGCAATCTGTGCAATGATAAAATAGCGCATGAATTGTACTCTTTTCCTTAGCTATGTTTTTTCCCACTGGGTTTTCTAGTAAGGTTTTTAACGAGACATATTCATAGCGCAAGTAATATCCAAGGGGGAGTCTTATAAATAATTATTATATGTGGATATTACTTAAATATCCTTGAGTATATATTTTAGAGAGATTATAGTATAGAGTTATTTCAGTAATGTTGTATACACTAAACCCTAGCTATTCCTCTATATAAGGGAAGCTAAAGTTAATCTAATAATAAGAGTTTGGAGTCCATTTTACTCCCTACATATTTTCTTCTATCTCTCTTTACTATATTGCTTTATATTCCTTGTTATTATCTTTGATCCGCTGTGCTAATAAGCCGATTTACAACAGCTTCTATGTTATGGTTAATTTGACATGATTGTTAGACCTCAATCCACAAGGGAATTTATTCCTTATTATGTTATTGATCAGGATTAATTTTAAATTCTATTAGTCTATGGACAAACTAAAAAGAGGTATTATCAAGATTGAGTTCGACATTAATAAGGTTAAATTCAACTGTATTAAGTTTGAATTCAATGTTAAATTAAACATTATTAATGAGATTTCGACTAAATTCATAAAAATTTATTAATATGTATAATACTAATATTAATAAAATTTTATGGTTAAAATTCAAAAGAAAATTATTAAAAGTTTGAAACTACTTAATTTATTGAAAAAGTGGATATTTAAATTTATAATTATATATCAATATATATCATATAGCATAATAATAAAGTAATAATTTATATTATTCCAAAATAGATCAATAATTTGATTTTTAAATTATATATTATTATTGTTCAATATTATTAAGGTTGATTTAAATTTTATTAAAGTTGAACTCAAAATTATTAAGGGATAACTCAACTTTATTAAGGTCGAATTCTACCTTATTAAGGTCTAACTCAACCTTATTAAAATCCAGTTCAACCTTAATAATAATAAATAATAATAACATATAATTTAAAAAATAAATTATTAATCCGTTTTAGAATAATATAAATTATTACTTTATTATTATGTTGTATGCTATATATTAATATATAATTATAATTTTGAATATCTACTTTTTCAAAAAATTAATTAGTTTTGATATCTAATTTAATTTAACTTAATTTGTTTTTTAAAATAATTAATAATTAGTTTAATAATGGACTATATAATATATATTTAAACAAATTATAACTATCATGAAAATGATTAATTAATATACTGTTGTACATTCTCACAGCAGTAATATTCCATGTTGAGTTCAACATAACTGGAATTCCAACAATAACAACAATATTCTTCATACTGTTGTACTTTCTCATAGCAGTAATACTCTGTAAGAATTTTAATCAACTATTTATATCCTGATCTGACAGAATAAGCATACTCATACAAATGTTATAAATAGTTGTTAGTTTGAGTTTCGTCTCTTGTTGGGATACTGGATATAGCTTATACCTCCCCATTTATAAAGAATTCCTTAAGTAAATTTTTTGTCCATTATCCTTTACTATTAATCAAATCTAATAGAAAAAAATAAAGGAATGAGTGGTGAAGGACGATTACATTGAAGCGGCGTCTACCGAATGAGCAAAACATTAAAATGGCATTGGCCGGCACGATAGAAAAGTGAGATAGAGAACAAAGCTTGACTTGGTTTTTGGGGATTATAAAATGGATATTTAATTGAAAGCTAGATTTTAAGAAGAAGAAGAAGAATAGACTGGTATTCATCAATGAATATAAAATTTCAATTGTTTGATAATTGTGAGAGATTAATGGAGATTATAAGGAGAAGAAGAAGAATGTAAAATTTTGAAAATTCAAATGTACGGTACACTGAAATATTGTTAAAAAAGGCACAAATGCACAATACATTTGCCAGTGCACTAGATGTACCACAGAAATCGTCATTGAAAAATTATTGAATATTTAACATGACCTACTCTGATACTGGTGAGATTGTAGAGACTAAGGTTTGAGAGGAAGATTGAGAATGAAATTAAAAAAAAATCGACTGAAATTTTGAGGGAAAGTGAAAGAAAATTGTTGAGATTTTTTATTTATACCACTACATAAAAAGTCAATGAAAGTCTACAAAAATCTATTGTTTATAAAAGTCAATGACTTTTTGAATACCTATTTACTTTTATAGACTTTACAAAAGTTGTAATTGAATACCCCATAATTTTTATAGATTTTTTTAAAGTCTTTAAAAATCATTATTGAATATACCTTGACTTTTATGAAATCATTAAAAGTTATTATTGAATACCCCATAACTTTTTAAATCTATCAAAGTTTTTAATCCTCCTAATACAATACACCCACCTTAGTTAACTTTGAACAACACAGTGAAACATCCCTAGACCTGTTTGCGTAGCTAGGCTATATTGCAAATCAGGCGAACCGATCTTTGAAAATTTTAATATATTTTCAATTCAAACCTAACCCGTAAATAGATATACACATCACACATGTACTATTTTAGACATAATATGGAAGTAGAGTGAGAAAAAAAAAATGAAACTTTTATAAGATTGGGTACCTTCAAATAAAATAAATTTCTTTCATTATTTTTATTAGGTTAAAACACTAAACTTAATAATGAAGTACTAAAAGTTATAAGTTCGACTCTCAGATTTATTTTCTATTCACATTGAATTAAATGTTTGATATAATTGTTAACTAATTTGATATTTGTGTTATATACAAAATACTAAACTTATACCAAGTAATTTTTAATTTTGAGACTTTGTGGAGGGAGGTGGCCAGGGCCCCTCCTTGATCCATTACTGCCAATTGAAAAATTAGAGTTGTAAAAATAAGCTACATAATATAATGATTTAGGCCCCCTCCTAGATCCATTTTTAATTTTCAGACTTTGTGAAGAGAGGGGGTGTCACACTTTACTTTGCGAGATTCAACGGTCTTAGGACATGGGTAGGCATAAGGCCACCAACCACCCGTAGAACCCATAAACAATACATTCCACACGGCATCATCACAACTAACATATAACTCATACCCAAGATCTCAATCTGAACATACATATCCATATATATATATATGCATTCTCATAACAGCATATTATCTTACTCATATCATCTCATATCAAATAGTTAATACATATAACTAACCATTCAATAATGCCACTAAGGCCAAAAAAATATCTCTCCCTTACATACATGGAGCATTTATAATAGACCTCAATTACATATAAATGAAGGAGAAGCTACGTTAATCCACTTGGTTCTTTAGGAAGAATAATGCCTGAAGAACCGAACCGATGAACTTCTAATCTCTAGGAAAAATGGAATCACTAATGAGATAAAACAGTGAGTAAAGAATATACTACCATACCTTTCAAACTTAGGTTATCATATCATAAGAATAATTCAAGGTTATGTTTCAAGATACATAAGATATACTGAATCATATGGAATGGATACCAATTTGGCTTGGTGGTCATAGATACATATTTATATAGAAATCAAGCAGAGGCTTCCATACAAGCATGCTTCATATAATTAAGCAACAATTCTCCCTATAGGCATACTTTGTTTAAACTGATTAGAGGCTTCCTTACAAGCATACTCTAAGCAGTGGTCCCCTTACGGATATGCTACATGAAGTGGATCAGACTTCATAACTAGGATCATTACCCTTCCCAGTTAGGGTTCGGATATTATACCTTATCCGTAGGTACAATGTGCACAAAGTCTGATGTTTGCACCATATCAATTTGGGAAATTTCTATTACGGGGTTCATATACATATCATAAAGAAATAACACAATGGCTAGGTTTCATACATATAGTTTAATCATTATAGAAATATTGTTCATGGTAGCTCATAATCATTTGATTTTCATATGGTAATCAAATAATAAGTTTAAACATAGGCTTGATAGAATTTCATAGAATTTAGGTATAAGCATAATAGTATATTAAATACTCACCTTAGCAAAAAAAAAAAAAAAAAAGAATGCTATAACTCTCTATAGAAGATCCACAATCACATCAAACAAAATGGTTCATCACAACCATTATGGTTCTCATGATTTCTTCTAGGTGGAACTATTAACACATAAACACACATAATGGAGAACATATCAATTAATACCTTTAGAGTCACTATACACATGTTAGACTCATAATTTCTAGTCATATACTCTCCCTAAGCATAATTTAATAACAAAGAGGAAGAAGAATCAAAAGAAACCCAAAACTCTAACTCACCTCTTCAACCAATGCTTAAAAAAATGGAAGAAGGAATGGATAAAATGCAATCCTAAATCCTTTTATTGAAGCAATCAATGAAGTTTCTTGGCATTTAATGTGAGTGGCTGGATGTTCTTTGGGAGAAAATGAGTTTAGAAATTCTAATGGCTCGTGAAAATGAAGTTTGGGGCTTTAATTTCTTTAAATAGAGTTGTTTTCCTTTTTTGTCCTCGATGGGAGTTGCGGTCGTGATATATCCATCCCGGTTGCTATTCCTTAATCACGGTCACAACGTGCCATTATTCACGTGATTTTTCATTCTGATATAGCGGTCGCTACATGCAGGTTGTGGTCGCGATTCTCCTTCAACCTTTATACCAATTTCAAGCAGAGAGGTTCACAATCGCGACATGCCAATCGTGGTCGCTACTTCCTTATCGCAGATGCGAAATGTGCCCTGCTGCTACACTTTAAAGAATTCTCCTTCAATTCTCAAAATTTAACTTGTGATTCATTCGTTCATATCATGTACTAACAGAATTTCATTCATATGATTACTGGAAGTTCATACATACATTCGGGGTATTACATCTTCGTCTCTTTATAAAAATTCATCCCCGAATTTTACAAATACACATAGTTCACTTGCCTTACACATGAAACAAATATGGATACTTATGTAACATATCTTGTTCACTTTCCTATGTACACTCTTCTACATTATGGTTCTTCCATTGCACTTTAACCATTGCTATCTCTTTATTCCTCAACTTCTTCACTTGCCTATTAATGATTGCAATCGAAATTTTCTCATAGGCCAAGTTCTCATCCACTTCTAGAGCTTGTGGTTACAACACATATGATGGATTCGACACATTCTTTCTTAACATAGACATATGAAATGGATGTACATGTTTCAAACTCGGTGGAAGAGCTAGTTTATATGAGACATTACCAACTCTTTCCAACACTTCAAATGGTCCCACAAATCTTAGTGAGAGTTTGCCTTTCTTTCCAAATCTCATCACACTTTTTATAAGGGAAACCTTAAGAAACACATGGTCTCTTATGGAAAAAGTGGACGTCTTTCCTCTTCGGATCTGCATAACTCTTCTGCCTACTAAAGGCAGTCTTCAATCTTTCACGTATTATGGGTACTTTCTCAGAAATTTCTTTAATCAATTATGGTCCTTCGATGTGCTTGTCACCCACTTCCATCCAACATATTAGTGATCCACACTTCCTATCATACAATGCCTCATATGGTGCCATACCAATAGTGGAGTGATAACTATTGTATGCAAACTCTATTAAAGGCAAATACTTATCCCAACTCCCACCAAAGTTTAGCACACACATTCTGAGCATAACTTCTACAATCTGTATGGTTCTCTCCGATTGTCCATCGGTTTGTGGATGAAAAGTTATGCTAAAGTCTAATTGAGTACCCAAAGCTTCTTGTAACTTGTGCCAGAATCTTGATATAAATTGAGTACCTCTATCTGATATGATAGATATTGGTACACTATGAAGGCTCACAATCTTGTTCAAGTACAATTATGCATATTGGGCTACTGTGTAGGTTGTCTTGACTTCTATAAAATGAGCTAACTTGGTCAATCTGTCAACTATCACCCATATAGAATCATAGCCTCTCAAATTCTTTGGCAACCCTACCACAAATTCCATTGTGATGCGTTTCCACTTTCACTCGGGTAGCTTGATCTCTTGTAGTAGGCCGAATGGCTTTTGGTGTTCAAACTTGACTTATTGACATGTCAAGCATGAAGACAGAAACTTAGCCACATCCTTCTTCATACCATACCACCAATAGCAATCTCTCAAGTCATGATACATTTTTAGTGGCCCCTGGATGAACACTATAAGGTGTTTGATGGATCTCATTCATGATCTTTTCTCTAAGATCATTCATATCCGGTACACATAGATGATTTCCATGCATTAACACATTGTCTTTCAATTGAAATTCTGTTGTTTGACCTGCTTGTACTTCTCTCTTCAACTTCACAATTGAAGGATCTTCATCTTGCAATGCTTTAATCTCATCAATCAACTTGGGTTTCAATTGAAAATGAGCAATCAACACTTGAGATTCAGAAATCTCAAATTGCAATCCCTTGTTGAATAACTCCTTCAACTCTTTTATCAATGGTCTCTTTCCCACTGCAATATAGGCTAAACTTTTCATAGACTTTCTACTCAATGCATCCGCTACCACATTGGCTTTACTCGGATGATAAAGGATTTGATAATCATAATCCTTTAGTAGTTCTACCTATCTCCTCTACCTTAGGTTCAAGTCCCTCTGCTGCAAAATGTACTGGAGACTCTTGTGATTGGTGTAGATTTCACATTTCTCACCATATAGATAATGTCTCCATATCTTAAGAGCAAAGATAACTACTGCCATCTCTAGATCATGCGTGTGATAGTTCATTTCATGCTTCTTTGATTGTCTCGATGCGTAAGCTGTGCCTAAAAGTGTTCTAATAATTTTAGGCTCAGGCAACTACTCGAAAGTATACGAGGCTGCTGTAGTAATGGTAAGACACCCCAATGTCGTCTCTCAAGGAAGACTGCGCAAGAATTGTGTGATTATGGACAAATAAAATAAAACAATAAAAATAATTCATAAACACTCTAATCGAATTGGAATGATGAATAATTAATGAATAGTTGATATAATTTACTAAACTAAATTAAGAAAGCAAATAAATCTCAAGTTCAACAATTAAATTAAGAAGTCTAGGGTTCAGATTATCCAATTAAAATCTTATGTTGGGCTAATTATTAAAATAAATTATTTTGCCAAATTGAATAATTAATTAAGCAAACTAATGTAGATTACAAGTCTGATAACTTTCGTATTCACAGATTATTATAACACCCCATGACCTTATTAGATCACTAGAAACTTAGAACTGGAAAATTAAGAATTTAAGGAATTATGTGGAGTACAATTAAGAAATCGGGTTAGTATATGCGATATCGATAGGCTAATGACTTGTAGGATTTTTCATAAATTTTAACTTAAGAAAAATTAATATGGACCTATCTAAAAATAATATTAGAAACCTAAATTAGAGACTAAAAATATTTATAGACTTGAATTAGGAAGTATAGGAAAACTTTGATTAAAAAGGGGGCAAAATAGTAATTTGCCTTAAAGGAAGATAATTATGACTTTTTGACTAAAAAAAATTAAATTAAATAAAGGATGGCCAGCCATGTGATGCATCCAAAGGAAAAGGGTGTGCCAAAAAATTCAAGTAAAGAAAATAAAAGAAAAAGAAAAAAATATATATAAGTAAGAGTATTTGGAAGATAAGGATGCATTGTCTTCATTTCTCAAAAATTCACTAAGGAAAAGAAAGAGAGAAAGTAAGAGAGAGCAAGGAAAGAAGAAGAAGAAGAAGAGGAGGAAAATCCTTTAAGGTAAGTGTAAGAATTAATTAATCTTTCCATGCTTATATGTATATGTATGTTGTGTTGTGTTGGTGTTGGTGTTGGTTATGTTATGATGAAGATTGGGTGACTATGCTTGATTGATGTGTGAAGGAGAAAAGAGATT